>JAJHUR010123484.1:0-37150 GCA_027495735.1 Lutjanus campechanus | reverse complement strand
TCAGGAAAGGCTTGATAACAACCCATTGCACTGTATTTTGGGCATACAAACACCATAGCAACATGGCCACAGTGTGTGCGACTGGTTTAAAGAGACACAAAAGACAAAAGTGCTAATAGAGTGCTGCAGGGATGGTGTATATTTTTTTAGCTTCACTCTGGTTCTCTCCACAAAAAGCCAATGGGATTTTTCTATTGGATTTTGGATTTGTCGATGTAATAAGCTCTGTGGCGAACAAAAGTTTATTATCCTCACATGTTTTGTTCAACAAGATAAACTTTATAAATGAACACTGCTTTTATCATTTTAGAAGCATAAATGTAATCGCCAGAAGGAAAAAGCTAACACTAAGCTGTAAATGAACTACACTACGGACAAGACAGGTAAAAAGATAAAAGAAATATCACAAAAGGGGGTATTTACTGACATATTTCACATTGTAGAACAAAACGTGAAGATCTCTTAAGCCTATGTTACATCTTATTTCAGGCAAATCACAAAACCCATTGACTAAGAGATGAGGGAACCGAAAGTGCTAATATGTTAACTCATTTCTGGGTTTCAGGACTCATTCCTGCAGCACTCTATAAACAGCTTTCATTACTGTTGATGCGCAGAGCAGCCATTTTGAATTTTGAGGTCGGGGTTGGTGAGGTTCCTCTGACTTTCTGAGTCAGAAATAGGTGTTCTAGTTAAAATTTCCAACTGGGAACTATGATGAAAAGAAAACCAAATTTTGTAGATTTAAAGAGACAGCTAAATATGCTGCAGTGTACCTGGAAAAGTTATGCTAGCTAACTAGCTAATGACTGGTGTAGTTTGCTAGTTGGCTAGCATTTGCTAACATTAGCTATCAGATGTAACCATAGATGTATCGCAGTGCCACTTAGCCTTACTTCCAGTTTTTCCTAGTGGCTAATTATGGTTAATTCATCTTTCTTAAATAGCTGAGAAAAGCTATTTAAAAATCTGTTACATCATCACAAATTAAAGTGTGTTGGCTGAGCAGGAACTTTGGGGCGAGACCAGGCGAGCAATTCTCATTGGCCTGAATGGGCGGCATCTTTACGTCTGCTGTCTAGTTCTATAATACGGCTATGGATGCAATTAGCTAGCTACTGATTAATGTAGATTAGCTAGCTAGTTAGCTAGTGTTTTGTTAACGTAACCTAATTTAAGATGTGAATATATGTCGTTTTTTTAGGCCCCCCAGCACCACCTTTCAACCATCTTAAAAGTTTGGTTTTCTTTTCAACATAGATGAGCCTAGCACATAGCATATCTAAGTACAGGAAACAGGAATGGAGAAAGTTGACTGAGATACCAAGTTTGCTCAACTGTTATTGGAGCGCAGGGAGAAAAGGGACGGGAATTAGGATGGGTCTTAGAGATATCTTAACAGCACATACTGTAGCATCAGCCTGTTACTTAAAACATGCAAAAAAGCCACAAAGAGCTCAGAGCCAAATTATTTAAAATGCAAGATAAAGGTGCATCCTATAGCCTGGCAGGAAACCCAAACCTCTGTCAAATTCACCAACCAAAATGTCCAACCCAAACCCATTGATCACATAGCAATGAGCTGCTGCATGGGTGTCCATCCTGGCTCGGAGCCTTTGATCAGGGATTAAATCAAAGTTTGGTTTTGCCATCTTTTCTTACTTACATTGGCGCAGAATAACAGCAATGCAATACTACAGTAGTTTCATTATTAGTATATATCAAGGTCTGTTTGCAAGCCTTCACTCCCAGCCTTGTTCACTGACGTCTGTGTAGGAGCAGTGAGGAGAGAAAACAATTGGGTTATTGTGCCAATAGACAACTATGAGGACTCTATTCATAATGGTGCTTAATGTATCCAAGAGCTACTGCAAGATGATTTGAATATAGAAGCATTTTGAAAGCTGAAAATCACAGTTTTACCATCAGACCAGGGTAGAACCTCTTGAAATAATTGCACTTGATTTATCTTGCCTGGCACATTTGCTGTGTGGTGTCTAGACATAATTACAGAGACTCTGTTTCTCTGGAAAATGTAAAAACGGGTGCAGAGCCATGGAAAAGAGCTTATTTAACTCAGGTTCGTTCTTTATCACACATTGGAAAATATGTACGACATTAAATACCACTGTAATGCTTAACACACAAGAAGTATGAAATACTGTCACATGGATGGGATGACGTGCTGTAGAGGGGAAAGACAGAAAGTATAGGAGGGATAGTTTGGTCTGCATCCAGTAGAGAAAATGAATCAAAAAGGAGCAAAAGCAAATTATCACTGGATAAGCTGTATCTGATGGGTGTGTCCATTGTGAGTGGAAGGTGTTTCCATTTCACTTAAAAAGAAAAAGTGACAAGAAGAACGAAAAAAAAAAGAAAAAAATTACCCCAGAATTTGATGTGAATTAGCAGGCCTTTTCTCTTCTCAATCAGAACCAAAATGAATGACAACACTTTCAGCTGCTAACTGGTGCTATGAACAGCTACAGTATCTATATGGTTACAGACAGTTACAGGATGCCAGTAACATGACTCCACTAACACTTGTTTCGTTACTCTCAAACACAACCAACAGTCTCGTTTAATATCCATGTGTAGACCAATACACATGTCTATTAAAGTCGGGAATCGAGCAGCTGAACAAAGACATGGCAAAATGTTTACTGACATCCTTTTTTTTTGTAACTTACCAAACTTGCTTCACTCTCTGTGGGCTGTAGTGTTTGATTACTTGGTGCATTCAATTACAGCTTGATGTGAGAGTGTTTTTTATGCTAATGAAAACTGTTGTACTGGAGACAGAAACACAAAACACTTAGCGGAGTACTGAAATGTTGGGTGTATTGTAATGATGCAGATACACACAGGTTCTTACCCATCTCCTCCAATCTCCAATTTGAATCGTGGATGTCTAGAGCGAACTGTAAAATCTCTCTCACCTCCACATTTTGAAATAAAAACCTGCTGTAAGTGTCGGTTTAATCAATTTAAATATGGCATTTGTTAAATTAAAAGAACCCCTGTATGGCTTAAGATGACTATTGCCAGGTGAAGAGCTCTAAACTCTGATGCAAAACAAAACAAAAAATAGAAAAAAGAAACTTAGTACGCACGTCACACATCGTCACACACTCAAAAACAACTGGCCTTCGCCATCATTCAACCAAATAATGTGCCCAGGTGCCAAACACGTACACGAACACATAAATATCAGAAACACACTGAAAGACACAGAAAAAACACACAAAAGAACATGTGCACATTAATCAGTGTTCTTCAGGGAAGGATTGGGTCAGATACGGAGATTTCCCATAATTCCCGTTGTTTGTCTGAGGGCGTGTTGGGAGGGATGAAAAACTGAATGGAAATGTGAGCTCATGTGTGTAGGAAAACACAGCGGTTAAAAATATGTTGTGTGAGAGGAGATAATAAAAAAATCTATAATAAAAGAGAATTCGCACAATATAACAGAGACTTTCGCCCAGATTTATCACCAAGAATATCTTTAAAAATCCATGTTTGGGTCCGTTTTCAACCAGCAAACAGGCCCAACATGCAATTCTTGCTCACAAATCTGGACAGAAGTCTATGGAATCCTAAAACGTGATCGTGTGTTTTCTCTTTTATTGGATTTTTTTTTGTGTAGCTGCTTGGCAGAAAGTAACAATTTTGCTTTCAAAATTGTTTTAAAACAATGTGTTTTAATTCTTTCACTGATGTCTTGTCATTGTGCAACTGTAAGAACCACCCTGTTTGTAATGAGTGCACATGTAAAAGTAAAACTAACCCTAACTGTAACTGTTCAATAGTTTTACAGTTGAATATTGTTTATTTACACTGTATTGATCAATATATTCAAAGATAATCAAGTGAGGAAATGAGGTGACTATTAAATGTGATGAAAACCTGAATATTTGCAAATGCCAACATCTGAAAATAGCGGAGCTTAAGAATCAATGGTATTCATTGATTATTTTCTATTTCTCTGCATTTCATCGATTTACCAAATGCAAAGAGTTACAGGAAGGTCTCCGTATATGACATGAGAATCATTTGCGAATAGTAATAATGTTGGCATACAGTATATGTCTGTGGATTGCTGGTTATGACTGAATTGTGTGTCTGAACAAGCAATGGCATTTTCATTTATAGAGGTGCTGTAATAATCACACACAACACATCTGAAATTTATTTGTAAAACGCTAAGCTACGATAGTACCTCTATATATTTCTGCCAATGTAATATGCTCATTGGTCAACATAAAAAGCAGCCTAATTCATCTCAAATCTAAAATAAACTCCCTATTTGAGGTCTGTCACAGAATATTTTCAGTTTGTCGGCTACAAGAAAGCATGTTATTGTGTTGGGAGGGTGAAACAACCATCTCGTTCTGTCTCGCAAAACAAAGAGAATGTCAGTTTTTGTGTGGTGAAGGATAACGAAGCTTTATACAACGCTAATCTTGGCACTGCACATTTTCATAATTTGTTACTGAAAAAAGAGACTTTAAAAGCAAGATGTGCAGGTAAAAATGACCTTAGTAAAATTATCTTTTTTAGCCTAAATTATTAAGAGGGGTTGTAACAGAAACACTTGTCCTGTGTCTTCTATCTGAGATGACCTAGATTATAATTTCTGATTACTTTCCTAGATTGTAGAATTTGGCACCAGGTCGGCCTGGTTCCAGACATCTACTCATCACCCACATCTCCAGTTTTATCAGCTATTCAAGCAGGTTGTCTGCTCTTTAGAAAAGACATGGGGGCGAACTTTGCGTCGCATCACGTACCGTGTAATCTGTAGTGGGTTTTTACTGTGAGACAGAGGGACACATGTTCCATAGTGACAGGACGTCACTGTTGATGGAGTCCCAGAGGGCGCTGTCAGAGTACAGTGTTCACTTATCCAGCTTTTTTATTATGTCCACATGCAGCCATTGAAATGTTCCAACTGTGAGTCAAGTACAATTGTCAAAGGGAAAAATGAATGTGACTTTTACTTCTGTGGCCAGTGGCCCCAAAATAGCTTCTCTCACTTGCCTTCATGCCACCGCATTTGGTTGGTCTTCACTACAGCAGCTAGATTAATTGAAATCCGAATAATTCTGATTAGAAATAAAACGTGTTTACATGCTCCTAAGTATTATTCAGAATGTAGCTTTTTTAACATGTGCAAACTGGTTCCACCCACTGTGAAGTGTTTAATCTGCTGGAAATAAAACGAAGAAGTGTTCAAGATGGTATCCAGCATATTAAAAATATTAGCGTATTTAGATATTTTAAAGTTTCTGAAAGAAAAGTCGTATCCGCTACTGACCAGTTCTGTTTTGCTACCACAATATTTCTTTTCCTCCTGGACACTCGTTCCTGACACGTCACCTTCCCCCATTTTGGGGCAAACGTGTGCAGAAATGTTTATTCTTACCAAGGAGAAATGATTGGGGTAAGTGTTTACATAGTTGTTATTTTCCTATTGAAAAGATTATCAAAGGATTTTACACCATCCCTCTCGACTCGATTGAATTTCTTTTTGACCCTGTCGAATATTTGTGGAGTGCTTGAGTCCATGTAAACACAGCTACTGTGTCCGTAAGTACTTAGCTAGCTAGCTTGCAAATGTTAGCCAGCTACTCTACAGAGACAGAGTCAGAGTCTTAATTTGCCTCAGTTTCTCTTAAGTTAAACAGCCTTGTCTTTTTTTGAAAAAGTGATAATGTCTCCCGCTTGGAACGGGGCGTTCTAAATGGCTTTAAATTCAACCCAAACTTTTCACCTACATTAAATTTCCAGCCTCTCTGGTACATCTGATATCCCCGAGTAAAAAGTGATCACAGGGTCGGCCTGATTTTGTACATAATTTACTGATATTGCATTACATGATTTGTGGGTACTACAGTTCGGACATATTTCAGATTCAGCGCCTCTCACTGCCAAGTTGCTTAGTGCAGCTTTAAATCTTTGAAACGTTTTGTTGTCACTCTTCCAACATGGAGGTGTGCCCTTCACAGCCATCAGTAACCTCTGCCCAAAACATTCTGTGACAGGCCTCTCATTCTGCAAGATAAATGGAGAAGTAAGTGGGCCTGTCAGTGTGTTGGCTTGCAGTGAGTTCACAGGGTGCTGCATATGGACAGGGACGCACATAGAGAACAGCAGAAGTGGAAAAGAGGCAGCAGGTTATGGATGGAGAGTGAGAGTTTGCCGGTTTGTTTATTACCTGGTTACTCGGGGTGGGACAGGCGCGAGACGGGGCTGCACTAGGATGGACTGACGCCTCCCCTAAGAGAAATCACCGTATCTCATCAACATAAGGAGGAGAGGAGAGGAGAGGAGAGGAGAGGAGAGGAGAGGAGAGGAGAGGAGAGGAGTCGAGGGCTGAAAGCAGGAGGCAGGAGGAGGAAGCTGACAGCAATAGAGGGAGGGAAGGCTTGTGTGCAGTGGGCGGGATTAAGAAGGGCAGTGAGGGTTGAGGAGAACAACAGCCACCCAAACAACACAATGCAGAACAAAAAGTGAAAACAAGGACATAAATATACATAAAAATGCTCACTAACGCACATTTACATACACATACATAATGGCAACCATACACGCGCAACATTATCAGACAACCCAACAGCCTGAAAGCATTAAAGCAGCGTGCCATGCGGTGTATCATTAACAGAAATCAATCATGCTAAGGACAAGAAATTGTGCACTCCAAAACGACATCTGCATCTGAAAGCAGCTTATTAATCCAATAGCCTTTGGAAGGATGAATCTTGCATGTTTCCTGGTTCAGAGAGGCAAGAAGAACATGCTTATGTCAAACATGCAATCATCTACTCTATGAAGATAAATATACACACACTTGGAAAACCCAGAATTATATTTACATTAATACACTGTATCCAAAAAGCACAGAGAAACAACAGAGAAAAGGATTTTTCTGCATTTTCACTGTAACTCACACTGCACCACACACACACACACACACACACACTCAAAAATGACCAACATTCAAGAAAAGGCAACAATTAGTGTGGATAAAAGAGTGCAATTAAATCCTATATGAGTGAAACACTGATGTGATTAATGTCACTACAAGCTCAGGGAAGCAGGTTTCTTATTAAATACACCTTCCTGATAGCTGCTGATTAAACAAAAAGATCAAAAAGTTTGTCAAAATCTAAAGAAAAGACTCCACAAACAGTTAAATGGTAAAAAAAAAACAACAACTGATAACAAGCGTATCAGTTTTTACAACTGATAATACGCAGTAACTGCCAAATACTGTAAAAAAAAAATTTAAAAAGTATATTAAAATGTCTTTATAAATGATTTGACTTGTCGAACTGGCACTGATCGCCTAAAGAGGGCTGTTCAATACCAGTTAATAATTCATTTGTTAAAACGTTAACAAATGTCATTGCATCATCAATTTGAAATACATAATCTGTCACCGTAATAATGTGATGTAATTTAGTGGATTAACACGTGTTATTATATTTTGCTGAACATTTTCGCTATCAAATTTACACAGGGCTTCTGCAGCGTTCACCAAATTACATTTGAGACCTTTTTAATAACAACAGAAAACAATTTAATATCTTTTTTTTTTTCACAGCCATAGACCAGGATGACAGATGGTGAAAACCAGTAGGGACAATAAAGCCTGCGGGTATCTCACAATAATTTCCAGTAATATACACTTAGTTTCCAGTTTATTTGTTACACCTGGCTAAAACTAATGAGGTCTGATGAAACAGTCATGCAGTGAACCTTCATGAAGGCTGTGATGATCAGTTTTTGTTTTGAGTTGTTTTAGAGAGGTGCTGAATCAGTTCCTGTCATTCTGGAGAACGAAGTTTGTGGTGCTGTCAAACTGTTGCATTACACAGAGACGTGTTTTTGTTTTTTTTTAGCCCACCATCACTGTAGGCTCTCACCTCTCTGTATATACTGCAAACTACATCTTCCAAATTCAAACCTCTCTAAAACGAACATTATAACCATCACTGAGGAAGGATTTATTGCAGGACTATCGTATTAGACTGCTTTAGTTTTAGCTAGGAGTACCAACCTGCTCTCATCTCAGGTTGTCATATACTGACGTCTTTGTGACGCCCCTCAGCGTCTCATACTGATGCATGAGTTACCCTTTAGTGTCTGTCAGAAAGCCGTTTTAACATGTGGTTATTGTTGTTAAACAGCTGCAGTTTGGTTAGATTTAGGCTCATCATTTGGGTTAAAATAAGTATGTTATGTATCACATGATGCATGTGATGTTGTGGTAGTTGATAGATAAAAGTTAAGTTTCACATGTGACCCATCTGTCCATGCCACCTCCTCCATACACAACTTTCTTGCTCTTTAATGCACATTTATACTTTATGTTAGATACGAAAACAGATACACGACGGAGCCTTTTGTTCGTACTCTGTGTTTATTTTGTCTGCATTTGAGCACATTCTCTTAAACCTTATGGATACTGAAAAAAACAGAGCTGGTCCTCTAGCAGTCATGGTAGAAATGTAGCCAATAGTTGAAGCGAGACACGACCACGGGAGACCCCCGTCTGTCTACGACTCTGCCTCCGCTTTTGCCCCTTTCTCAAGAGGTACATTATTACAATCTCCTCTCGTGTCATCATGTTTTTTTTTTGTCAGAAACTTTTAACTTTTCATGTTCTTTGAGGTAACTTTTGAGCTGAGGGGCCTGACAAAGCATCTGTATATTTGGTGACCTGGGAATGAGAAAGGCCTGGACAACAGCCCATAACCATACACACACACACACACACAGACACACAAAAAAATCCCCAAAACCCACGACTGATGTTAACATTTAGGGGGAAAAAAACAAAAGAAATGTAAACGAAACTAAAGTCTTTTTAATACCACGATACAGCTGAATTTAATGCTTTTTAAGACCTGCAGATACCCTGTTACATCATTTGGCAGTTATCAGTTTATCAGTTGCTGAGGGGAGATTTTATTTACTCGCACAGCAGTTATTAATGTATTCATGTCCTTCTGATAGCAGAGAAATCTAAAAATGTCTGTATGGAAGTCAACTTTTTTCAGTGTTAGGTATCAGGACAATGTTGTGGGAAGGATTATGGCATCCTGTGTTATTATGTGAGATCTAATTAAGCGCGGGGTGTTTTTGGAAGTTGGTAGCGGTGGCCCGAGGAAACAATGGCATCATACCTCTCCCCTCTCACTCCTTATCAGTTTACTTTCCCTCCCCTCTCGGCTGCACCCGTCTCACCCGATAAAGCTGAGTGTCATCGCGTGAGACTGAGCTGTCTGCTTGTCCAAAGTGCTGAGGTGTATGTGACCCTGAAGCTAAAATACAAAACTGACCTGTAAATTTTTGAACAGCTTCACAAAAAAATTCCCACTCAAAGCAGTGTCTACTTTAGCAACAAGCACCATGAGCTGCATGAAGCTGAAAGGAGCATTTCAGCATGATGGAATCTTATACTGTTGATACCCATTTATATGGCAGCCACACAAACACCTGTACAATATAATGCAATGCAATGTTTAGTTGTTGAGAGAAGCTGTAGTTTTTTTAGCAACGCTAGCAGCCGGTCCACTCTGAAATCATCAATAACTATTATACAGACTGTCGCAACATTTTTACAGACTTTCATGGTTCCAAGATTATATATCCTGATTATTTTGGTGATCCTGATTTATAATCTAGCCACCATGGGGTTGATATTTGTGGTTTTTAGTGAAATATGAAGACTACTATTGGAACAATGGCCTTTAACTTTGTACAGACATTCATGTTCTCCTCAGAATAAACTGTAATAACTAATAACCTATTTTCCACCGCAGGGACCAGGGTACGAATTAAGTTCCAGGAACATTATTTTACCCCCCAAAAAAAGTCCCTGCTTAGGAGGTAGTTCTTTCCAAAAGTACAGGAACTTTGACGGTGGGGCTTGCAGTGCTGAACATTTCTGATTGGTAGAGAACTCTCAGCATTTTATTTTATTTAAAAACCTGCAGCTAATACCCAGTTCTTTATGTTCATGCAGAGTTACAGAAGGCGTCATCTTTGTTGTGTAGTCGCACACAAAAATGACTTGCTTTTTTTTTTTGCTTTAGACAGCAGTGGAAACACAGACAACAACGGGCAGAAGGGACCCTTTAGTTCCAGGTACTTTAAGTGGAAATGTGGCTTGAGTGACTAATGGGGACAACAATTTTTGAAATTGGTGCAGTTTTGAGCGACACCACTATACAGCCGCCAGTCGTGAAACAGACTGCATCTTCGTCGAAACTGCAAACCATCATAACATCCACTAAAAGTGCTTGTTTTTGCCACAGACAGGCTGGGATGGTTATTATAAATGTCTGGCAAAATTATGGAAAGGATCGCTACAAAGATAGACCTAAGATCCTTTTCGGTTAACCAGAAACAGCTGAGTTATCGTTCTCGTCAAAGCCACCAGACTCCATTTACAGAAACAATAATTTTATTATCATAAATCATCTTGGTTTCTCTTTCTACTTTTCCAACACTCACCAGCTCTGGGTTTGGTCGAAATAAACCCTTAATTTAGATGTGAAAACACAGAGAAGAGTGAGAGGTCAGATATCAGGGGAGCAGCGGGGGAAAGCAGCGTGTACAGCCAGAATATTTTCACATCTAACATGGTGAAGTAAAGTTTTATTTCAACCAATCAACAAGTTCATGTCGCAGCATGGCCTAATATGTAATTTATCCAATATTTTGATTTATGACTAAATACCTGCAAAAAACAATATTCCCATCAGCTGCAGCTGTACTACAATAAGTGCTAATCAGCAACTGCTACTGCAGCATGCTAACATGCTAATCTAAGATGGTGGACATGGAAAACATCAGCATTGTCATGAGTATGTCAGCACGCTGACATTAGCATTTAGCTCAAAGCACTGCTATGGACAGGACTAAATTGTGTTGAATTGCATTATCTTGTACAGGCGTTTACATAATCACATGCATCCATTGTAGCTCCCACTGGTTTTAACACAGTTATCTGTTTACATTTGTTGTTTTCTACTGTTATAAACTGCAGTGGCCATTCACCAGAATCACGGGGCGGCCATTTTCTTTTGACGTCACACTCGGGGTGGGAAGCTCAGATGCTGCACGGCTGTATTCCAGATTGTAAATCAGAAAAACATGGAGAATCTGACAAACTGATTGATTACTGATTGATCAGCAACTGAAAAGACAAGGGATATTGAAAATCTGGAGGGATATTGGGCCATATTTCAAGCTAAAACAACATATTTGATATCCAGTTAGCTACCGTGAGACAACAGCTAAAATTAGCATTAACCACCTCCTAGCTAACTTTACAATTTCATAACGTTACACTGCATAATAGGAAACGTATAAATACATTTTTCAGTTGATATTTCAGAATTAATTGATGCCTCTCCCATCATATCGTGTGACACTATGATAAGGTTAGCTGGGAAGTGGTTAATGCTAACATTAGCTGTTGTCTCACGGTAGCATAAGTGTTATCAATATGCTGTTTTAGCTTGAAATATGGCCCCATTTCTCTCTGGATTATCACTGTGATAATGAAATAGTGAAATGATAATGATTTGTTGAATTTTGCATGTTTATATGACTTACAACCTGAAACACAGCAGTACAAGATTATCCTTGTAATAACAGCATATAGGCTACTGAGTGTGACGTCGCCACCGAGTGAATGTGATAAATAATTTACCACAAAGAAAAGCCTGAAAGATTTGTCCTCCTATGCTTTAACGTTAGAATGAGACTTCTCCTGTTTGATGTATATAATTTATTTAAGATATTTAAATATGGTACCAGATGTCTTGGGTAAAAGAGGCACATAAGGCATATGAGTTGATAAAACCTTTGAGTGACTAAGGTTATGATTTCACTTTGTATGTTTTGATCTGTGGGAATGCAGGACTCCAGAAACTCTTCAAACACCACACTGAAGGTAACCTCCAGCACAGTGTGAATGTTAAGCAGGTTGCTGCTCGCTGTGTGCTCTTCTGTAATCCAATAAACATCTTTTTTGTGTGTCAAGGCGGTATGGGAGCTTAAATTGTCTCGGGTAGATATAAAGGTGTATGTTGCTGCTAAATTCTGCTTCGCTCTTCAGGTTCTTTGACAGACTTACAAGCTTGTTAGACAATTTATTTGCTTCTAAAAACTCAGTGTTTATTTTTTCATACTCACTCAAATTTATGAACAAGTCTCCATCTCAAAGTCTATATTTTTAGGCTACTTGTTATTAGAGAAAGAATAAAGTTTGGTATCAGTGATTCAATGTAATAATTCACTTTACAGAGGTACTACCAAGTGTAAAGGCACACAGCTGTTCTCTACCTCCTTCTTTTGTTTAAATTATTTATTAGTATTGGAGGATGCTGCTTAAATACAAAGCATTGTTTTTATAATTTTTGTATGTAATAAAGTGAAGGATGAAGTTGAAGAAAAAAGATGAATTAGAAATTGAAATAAAGAGAAGTTAAAGGGATAGTTCTGATTTTTTTTTGAAGTGGGATTGTATGAACTACATAACCAACAGCAGATGGCGGTACTAGAATAGGAAGTGAGGTAATGTACTGCTGTGGACAGGGTCGGCAGCAAAATGTAGTTTAGCCACCTTGACTGAACCTGAACTAATCTTTTAAAACATCCAAGTCACACAATAACACAAAGGGAGTGAGGCAGCGATAGACCAGCAACTCCTGTGTTCTCCAAAGTGAAATGACTATTTTTGCCAGTGGGGTCTGGTGGCATTGCAGAGAGCAATATTTGGCTTACATAATGGCAGTTTCCCATTGGAAAAAGCTGTCTGACAGCAAGGTAAAGCAGTGAAAATATTCTAAATATAATGTTAAACTGATATTGATTTTTTTATGTGGCTATAACACTTTGCTGTCCACAGCAGCACATTTATTAGCTTCCTACATCGGTACTCCTGCTGCAACCCCAAACTGGAGGCGTGTAGACCGCTATTGATACCTCAACACCCCTTTCAAAATGCTGAACTATCCCTTTAAATGTCAGAAATTTGAAAATCAATCCTGTATGGCACCTGAGCATTGATATTGACACAAAAATGTGATTTTGTTAAAGACAAATCATAGTAATTTTCTTTATGAGCACAGATTTTTGCAGCATGATTAGAATTTGGCACATTTAATCTGATATAATGTGAGGAAAACATGATTTGTGATTGCAGATATGTAAATATCAGGCAACAAATACAATAAAATCCATACTGCAGGGTGTCTCAAAATAGCAACATATTACATAATGTAATGTTGTCTTAGGGCATTATCCCAAACATTGTTTTGTGTCACAGAATTACACCTTTTTAAAAACTGAATAATAATACTGCTTGAATACTGTGGGCTCAGCCACAGAAAACAGGGTAACACCTTTTTTTTTTTCTTTTTTTTGCTGACAATGACCAACACTCAAAATGATTCACTGGGCTTCTAAAAGCTCTGAATCTTTTTATTTACAGTAATTGCGAATCTTTTGGTTTCATCCATTTAGTTTTGCTATAATCTGCAGTAAATCAAATCCCACATACTTTCCTAATTGCCTACACTTTATGGCACTCAATTCATCATCCTACGCTGCAAACTTTATCCATCTGGTACCCAAATAGGCTCACAGAGGACACATAATTTGCTAACAGGATCATGGTATGTAACATGGATCACAGTGGAGCTAAGAGGATTAGTCCATTAATCGATCAAGAGAAAATGAATCTGCAAGCAATTTGATGATAATTAATTTTTTTATTCTATGGATTTTATGTTGTAAAATTTGATAATTAGCTGACTTATTTGTCTTACATAGTAGTAAACTGAATATCTTTGGGATAATGTTAATTGCAGTCCCTATATTACAGGTTACATTGATAACAGACAGAAGCCTGGTAACTACTCTCTGTAATAATAAGGACTTGTGCTCATATTAAGACATATTTTTTTTAAACGTATAGCCTTGTGGGATTTCTCAGAATATATACACAGTCGTGTATACAGTCGTTATAATAATGACCATCAGTGTGATGCTCTGAAGCTTCTGTCAGCTCTTCCCTCCGGTCGTGTTTCATTTTTTTCCCTTCCTTTTGATGGGTAACTGGAAATGAAGCGTGAGGTGTTTCTTTGATTTTTCATGCAATTAACTGACTCATTCACAAATACGACCAAACGAAAGAAAAACCACATCAAGTGGGGCTACTGTTACTCTGCTACACCTCCTAGCATCAGTAAAGGATAACTCATTTATATTTCATTAGGTATTTATTGATGCATCTGAATTAGTCTCTGGAGCAGCTGAAAATGCAGTGTATGAAGATGCAAGTCACATAGCATTAGCAGTGGCTGCACTTAAAAATGTAAATGTTGCTTTTGTCCTTAAGATGCAAACTAATGCAAATAAAATGTGTGGGAATCAGTGTTGCCAGATTTTCTTTTTTTTTTTTCACTGAAGTGCCCTGTTCTCTTCCATAATCTTATCATAATGAAAATGGCCGGCACCTCTTTTATGAGATGTTACTTTGAATATACTAGGTATTTAGATTGATAGATTGAGATATATATATAACAGATATATATCTGATGGACAGATATATCACCCAACTTCCAAAGCAAAAGGATTGGGGTAGTTTTATGACGATTTGGCTAATTGGTGTCAAATCTGGCAACACTGGTGACCAGTGATGGAGAGTAACTAAGTATATTTACTCAAGTACTGTACTTAAAGGGAAAATCCAGAATTTTTAATGCGGATGTCCAGTAAGCGTTGATGGTAAATGTAGTCAATTGAAGTAATTGTCTCAGTGTCTCAGTATATTGACCGTGAATTCTTCTGCTGCAAAAACTGTTATTTTGCATCCAGTGATGTCACTGGATGCAGGAAGAACTACAGGCTATTTTAGCTTGGATTTCTAGTCCCCACCTTTAGGTAGTCGGAGGGCATGCTAGATGAGAATTTCTGTCACCTAACCCTTTGCTTTGGCCAGCAAAGTAATTGCTAGAGGGTAGGGTAGTGATAACACTGCAGAGTGGGTGTGGGTGTCACAAGCCCGCCCGCAATGCATACTGGTACATGTAGGCACTGCTGCATGGCTCTGTGAGCAAAAAAACAAATTTTTCATGTTCAATATAGCACATGCTAAGGAATTTAGTTTCCCTTAGTTTCCCTTAAAGCACAATTTTGAGTAACTTGTACTTTACCTGAGTATTTCCATCTTCTGCTACCGTTTACTTCAGTACAATTCAGAGGCAAATATTGTACTTTTTCACCTTACTTTGCAAATTCAGATTAATAATACATAATATAATCAACAAATAAATTATTATGTATTAAGACTGTTACTTGTGACAGTATTTTTACACAGCAATGTTGTTACTTCAATTTAAAGGCCCGGTGTGTAGGATTGAGTGGCATACTGAGGTGAGATTGCAGATTGTGAACACTTTATCTCGCTTTCTCATTCCAAGCGTGTAGGAGACTTACTGACTTACTATGGTAGCTGCAAAACTCACACAAAAATGGGGAAGGACATATCGAGACCCAGTGTTTGGTTCGGTTCTGTGCAAGAACACCTGCGCCCTCTGTAGATAATAAAGGGCTCATTCTAAGGTAACAAAAACATACTTGTGAATGTTACATTCCTGTAAATCTTACACACTGGACCTTTAAGTAAAAGATCTGAGTACTTCCTCCACTTTTGCTGGTAAAAAACATCATGAGAATGTTTGTTATAATTAAGAGAAACTGATTTAGACAAATATATGAATGAGCTGAGTAGTTATGTATAGTTATATGTATGTAGAGATTTAAATAGATATAAATGTGTGTGTCTGTGTGTGTGTTCACACGCACACACTATATTTACAGCATGAGTCATGCTTGGAGGTGGGCTAGTTCACTTTGACAGGATAAGAAAGGGGGCGGGTTGAGAGCATGAAATGAAAAGCTCCTGAAGACACAACAGCACCACCACTGCTGTTTGGGGCTCAGCTGTTCAATAACCTGCATGTAAGTCTGGTTCTACATCATGTGTGAAAATGAGTTTCAACCCCGACATGCTCGGCAGAAAACATTTGACAGAAACAACTACAGAACTGGCAACATAGTCATCATCACAGACCGAGATACGCTCACAAACCCAGCTGGAGTCAGCTTGAGCTGAGCAATGCAAACAGCAACACTCTTTGATCTTCAAAGCTCCCAGGTGTGTTGGCAGACAGATGGCAGTCAAACCCAAACACAGGGACAGGTCAGGGACAGGGCAAGACAATCAGAGGGACCACGGACACACAGCAGACAAAATAATAACAGTAGCAGGGGAAAAAAGAGAGGTAGAAGGGGGGGAAGAGAAGACAGCACGGGCCATCGTACGGACTCGACGAGAGAAGAAGCAGTCTCACAGACCTGATCAGCGAAAATCCTGGTTTTTGGCTCAATCACGGGTCCTCCCCTTAACTCATCCTCCACAGCCATGAGTCTTGGAAGAAGAGAAAGAGAGAGAAAGGGGAGAGAAGGGGAGGGCGACAGAAAGAGAGGGAGTATTATGAATCCGAGATGATACTCAACAAGAAGTTGAGCAGGTGAGTCTCCAACACCTGTCTCAACAACACCACAGTGATAAGATGCTGGTTACCTGTGTCTCAAATCCCAAACCTGAGAAGCAGCTCAATCTTTTAAGCCCATACAAATGTTGAGCAGCAGTACCCCAAGCCATGCTTTCTGAGCACTGCCAATTTTCACTGGTGGAGCTTCTTTTTTTTTTTTCCTTCTCGCCCCCATGGGATTCATCAAAGCATTTTTTTTTAACCCAATTTAAGGTGTTTTCCAAGTGCAATTACGGCCAACCGAGGACAATTACGCTCAGTTATATGAAGTGAATGGGTTCACTTAACAGATCCCAATCATCCCCAGGGAATTGCCCGTCTTACGTAACATGGACTGACCAAGGCACTGGTGGAAAATCCTTTGACTAATCATTTCAAAGACTCCGCTCGCAGATATGAGCGAGCTTACGGCTGCAGTTTTTCACGAGCCATCGCCGGACAGTGCAGGTTTCCCGGCGCTCGTGATTATCCAAGTGCCAGGGATTTACTCCAGATAGGGTCATTCAAGGATAGCTCTCACACAAGGTTACCTTGCAGCTACACGGCCAACTGGCTAAACTGTGAATATTGTCATGGTGGTGATGAATGCCAAATAGAAGTTTGTGTGAGTAAAAGAAGTCCTCTTCACACGATAGACTTCATTGGACTGACTTTCCGTCCGTTTTGCAAGAATTTACAGCAGCAGAATAAGCTTGCTGGAGTAATTTCCCATTATAATAGTGCAGGAGGGAGTAACTTAGCAAATTTATCTCAGTATTTCTGGGTAAAATGACCAGAAAGATTGACACTCATGCCTTCATTTAAGCCAATCAAATAGTGGACAGGAACATTTAATAATAAGAATAAATATACCACCAATCAAGTCATGTTGTGTCACTCAAGCACATTCATATCAGTTTATTCAGAACACAGAGAGGCACATGCTTGACAATAAAGAACGAAAATCCACAGGTGAAGTTTCAAACAGAAGCGTTTGGATGTTTTATTCCATAAATAATGTACAGTGTTGAGAGTTTTTTTTTCTTTTTTTTTTTTACAAAAGAAGAGAATAGGAAAAAAAAGAGAAAAGAGTCAACCATACTGTAAAGCACAGACAGAAATATAAGCAGTGTCCCAAAAAACAATGGAATGTAACATGGGCATACAGCATTAAGATTCTGACATGACTTCAAGAGGCAGACAATGATTCATGTGGGTGATATGTTACAAAGAAAAAAAAAAAGAATTAAGCTTTTTATATCCAGTTGTACTTCAAGTAGTGTGCTTTTGAGGTCAAGTCGTACATGTAGTCAAAAAAAACAAACAATGTCTGTATCCACCAACATGAGGTCACAATGTCTGAATATTTTGCTACAGAGAAAAAAGGCAAGAGACAAAGGATGTAAAGTTGATGCAAAGTCAACGGTAAGAAACAACAGACCTGGATCAAACAGCAGCTGCAAATACTTTCTCTTTTTTTTTTTTGCCAACAAGTGCAACATGTAGCGCGTGTCTTTGACTGAAAACTTACCTCTCAACATCTGATTTGTGTCGACGCCGCCGACTCCCCCCACTCCACCCCCACCCATTAAAACAGAATTATTTGCAACCATTTGACACAGGTCTGCGTAAAAGTGACTAGAAACCCTTGGCTGTTGCTACAAGCCATGTCAATCAGACCAATATTGATCACACACACATCAAGCCAAAACTCATCACCACTATGAATTCATTTGCAAGATTTAAACAGAAGTTTTGTCGTTGTACAATCTATACAGCCTATCAATATATTCTTGCTACAAAAGAGAGGCGGATAATACAGTACTGACACCAGAATATCAGCTATATCTCTGGAGGGAGGGGAAAAATGAAATAATACGGTTGCCCTTTTAATAATAATATTTAAATCATACTGTAACTGCATAAGTTAATGACAGTACTGTCTAGCTTTCTTAAAACAACTATTCTGATCACCATGTCACTGGACACCACCAATGACGGACTGCAGGTCAAAAGTCATACTAAGCATATACAGCAAAATCATACAAATAGAAGAAAATCTTTTTTTATATATATATAGCTCTAATTAATAAATAAATAATATCCATTGCAATCATTCATTTTAAAATGCAGATAAATTCACAAACACCATACAGAGAAGCCAAAAAAAGAACTTAAGAAAGAACACACTTTGCAGAACACACTGTTGTCAAAAGAGTCACGTCATTGTTGTCATGTTGTTGCCTCTGTGGTATTTTGCACTTTACAGTATTCCAGGTCTTTATTTTGTCTGTTTAGATACTGTGGATGGCACCTGGTAAGAGATTTTGGCAGGAAGTTTCTTTATGTACACAAGATGCATACAGAACACATCAGCAGGATCCTGCATGTGCACGTGCACAGACATATTTTATCTATTATTGCGCTTCTCCTGGCTATTGCAAGGTTAAAATAATTATAATCTCACTCTCAATAGAATTCCTATATATCTCATATATTATTATTGTTATGGCTCTTGCATCACAGACTTTAATATGCTATGGATTATATTTAAAATAGATTATTACTATGACAGGTACAATTAAGACCATAGATTTTTTCCCCCCTACTGCAGCATAAATCTGTCGTTCAGATCACAGCAAACAGCGCGGGGAAGATAAATAGTTTATATTTATAATAATTACCAAAATGCATTAAAATATTTTTGACAAAAAAAATAATTGGAGAGCCTGTAGCCAACTAATGGGATCACAACCCTACAGAAAAATATAGATACAAGTGCTACAGGTAAAGTGGATTCAGTGTTTTCAGTGGATTTAACCTAGCATGACCTAAAACTCAATATTTGGCTTTGGTTTAAATTAGATTGTTGAGAACAAAAAAAAAGAAAAGTATCTGGTCTAATGACAGATATTGAATTTGCTCTGAGCTTAAAGTAAAGTTTGTGCACAGAACATTAAGGCTTCTCTGAAAGGAAATCTCTGACACTTGAAACACAACGCTAAGTGTTTAAGTTCTGCAGGTAAAAGAGATTTTTCAAGCCTACATAAGAGGAGCCCTGAATTTGCTCCTTTTTGCAGAACCTGAGCTTGCATTTGCATCAAAATAATGTATCTGAAAGTGAAAATTTAACGTAAAAGTCAATTTAAGATGAAATGCAACATAAGGCTATGGTTACACTTGTCATTTCACTAAGATTTTGGAGTCCATTTGATCCAAAACGATGGCCCGAGACCATGTTTCTTGGCATTCACATTTTCTGCGCTCTTTGCATTGCTCGTACTGTATGTGTGTTAAAATTAAAATGTGTTCAGATGATATACAAGCCTTGCAATGCGTTCAATGACATGGTCTGGCTCAGTAAATCGTGTGTAGAATTGACTCGGAAGCATCCAGATCTGCTACTTAATTCACTCTTGTGTGGTCAGATGATAAAAGTCACACAAGTTGCAAGTGTAAGCCTCAGAGATATGAGTTTCCTGCACACTTTGCTTCACGTGTGCAGCAGATTTACCGTATTCACTTTAAGCTTATACTCCAGGGGAGCAATAAGAAATGTTTTGGCTGTAAGTGCTCTGATAAAGTTGCTATTATGTGGCATAATTCCTTGATGCCTTCATGCTTGAATCTTCATCATAGTCTGTGACTCCCTGCCCTCTTCGTGTTACACCATAGCATCGTATGAATGTAAAAAAGAGAGAGAGGTATCGGTCCTCATGTTCACTCTGTAGAAAGAGTCCTTCGGCGAACACGGTTCACCTTGATTTAAATCGGAAGAGCTAATATTAAACCATGGTCTTCCATAGTCCTGCGCCTGAAGGTCCAAAACAATGCTGTGTGTTGCTTTAAAAAGTGCAGACATGTTACTGAAGCTATCAAATTTTCAATCCTCTTGTGCTTTTACGATGCAACCTCAAGGGAGAGTCTATTGAAAATTAAGCTAAGTGGAATCATCTGAAATGATCCCGATCCCAGTTAATAGCTGAGTTCATAAAAATGCACAAGGTTGAGAAAGGTTGTTTTTTAAAAGGGTGGGTTTATATACAAGGTTAAGGTGTCCATAAAAGACGAGCAGGACTGTCTCTGTCTTCATTCATTCCACGTCTTCTTTCCTGGAGTGGATTAGAAGTGGCAATATTCTCTGTCACAGATAACCACCCTTCAGTTGCAGACCACAGACTATTATAAGATGTGAACAAGGAAATATTGTACTCTTTTTTCTTTTCCCCTCACAGAGACTAAATTTGGGCAGCATCGCTAACGTGCAGTCACACTTAAAATGCTCAAGGAATCCACAGCAAACATTTGGTTTTCGTGCCTGTATACAACTGAGACACGATCAATATTCCACTCTTTTCCCATCAACTACTTAATTTTGTGGTCAATCAATGAAAACTAAAGACTGCACTCAAAAAAACTGCACCATTACGATTTCACACAAGCACTCAATAAATTAAGACTCGGCAGGAGTTCTCAACAGTCATCCGAATATGATGCTCTTGAATAAGAAGTAAACCATGTTGTGAGGTTGTGATAGCAGATTTGCTACAACAAGAGCTTAGAGGACAATCAAAGATTCCTTTGTCCGGCTTAACTCAGTTGAAAATAACCAACCACCGAGGGAACATGCCCTGCACGCTTGTCAAAGAAGATATAGATCTCTGTCTTCCTTATAATAGTCTCTCATTTAATTTGTCACTCATTACATGTCTGCAGCTTTGGCTTTCAATATACTGTACAGCTCTCTGCCTTTCTCCCAAGGCTGGAGTGCTTAATGAAACTGAAACAACCTCCTACTCTCCAATATTCTTTGCAAAATAACAAACCCTGTAAATAGAATAATATTCCAATATGCAGTGTATGTGTCTAAGGAAAAAATATCACTGCTTCAAGTTCATGTTTCACTCTTGTTAAATAGAAAGCAATATACTAAAGTTGCACTGTGTCAACCAAAGACTTCTGCTTCCACTTACTCCTCAGAAGTATGATAATCCATTTTAATTAATGCTAGCAATCTTTATCTGAGATGATATGTCACTTTTTTCATATACTTTTGAAGAAAACTTATATATTCTGTTCACGGAAGGCATCATAATAAACAAAAATAAAGTCAATGGCCTCTCTATAAAAGACCACAAGACATCTTAGCTGTCTTTTGCCCTCATCCCAACAACAGCCTCCATTTACCTGCTAATTATTCCTTTAATTTGGGAGTCTTTCTCCACTTGCTGTTGCCGTAGCCTCCTCTCACTGTCATCAAGTCGATTCTGGTACTGTAGGAGGATCTTATTGGTCTGCTGCTCCTGCGTGAGGAGCCTCCGCTCGTACTCCTCCAGCTTTTTGTGGGACATCACCAGGCGCTCCTTCAGGGAGTTAATCTCCTCCTCGTACTCCCGTACCTGAGGCAGAGAAACAGAGGGAAGCCTGAATTAGAAATGTTTAAACCGGGTTAGGGCTGCCTCCTGAAAGTTGAAGATCTGAATCATCAGTCGGAGACCCCTACGTCAAGCAGTCGGGACTTTTTTCCATTGCCAGTCAGTGTGCATCACAGCAACAGGATAACATAGATAAAAGCTGAGAACATGAGGAGAACATTTCAATGAGAAATTAGACCTAAGCAGACTCATAAATATATATTTAAATCTGGTGCCCTTATTAAAAAAATCCAAGTGACAACATGCGCTTTTTAGTTGACAGCCTGGAAACTTTAGTCTCAAAATGACCATAAACGTCAAATCTAACTATGATAGAAATGGAGTGCAGGTGACATGCTGTCTGCAGCACAGGAGAGACACTCTGCGCTGGGATTTTATACCTGAACTATGAGCAGGATACACACTTTTACCTTCTCTGATTGTGTGGAAATCTGATGTTTTCACATCACAATTGACAAAGAAAGGCATTAAAAAGCAAGTCTTACTGGTAAAACATACTCATGTAGGGTGATATAGGAGTTTAGTGTGGCGCCCAACTGAAAAAAAAGGAACAAATTGTCTAATCCTCGTTTTTAACAGTCAAATTCGATTCGACCAACATCGTTTTGGTCGGGTACAGCTTTAGTGTTTGCCTCAGGGTTCCTACAACTTTTCCAGAGTCAAATTCAACCACTTTTCAAGGGTTTTTAAGGTGCATTTTCAAGCCATTTCAAGCACATCCAAGCATTTTTTTCAACCCTTGAAAACATTACATTAAAATTCAAGTGTTTTCAAGGATTTCCAGCACCCATACAAACCCTGTTAGATGCCTCGATCTCTCAGTGGCTAGCGGCTTTGAAAATTCTTCATGCACATTCATGAACTTAAAAGACATACTGGCAAGTAAAAAAATACATCTCCAAATATTCAAAATCAGAGTGTCCGTTGATGTACAGTGAGCACACCAAACACTGAAAAAGATTTGGCCGAAGTTCTTGTTTCCCACACTGTTTGAGACCCCTGCACCTCTGTGTTAAGACTAGATCTGAGTGCCATCTGCTCAGCAATGACAGACATGACTCAGATGTTCCTCTGCATGAACCAAAGTGTTTTTTTTTGGTAAATTTAAAGGGCAGTTGTGACACTTAAAAGTGATACCTACCCTGTCCATGCGTGACTCATCCATGCTCTTTGAGTACTCCTTCAGTTTGAACTCTTCACGGTCGATCCGCGAACTTTCAATGTCAGCCGACAGATGAGGCATGTTGGAGACCCAGGCCACTGTTCGCTCATTGGCTGGGGTTGGGGGATTGAGGGTGGATGGAGACTGGGAGACCTGGGAAGAAAGGCCAGCACACTGAATATGAGAACATGAGTTCTTAAGTGGAAGTGGGTCAGTTTCATAACAAGTGATTTCGTGCAAAGTGCCTCAGAGTTGCATAAGTTCGTACATTTTGAGCATGGTTGGACCCTAGTGGGAGTCAAGCCCTTATTCCTGCTGATATCAGTGCTATGCTCTACTCAATGACCTACAGAGGCAGAAAAACTCCCTAAACACGTTAGCTTAAACCAGTTTTCAGAGTTTTTCTGAATATATACAGTCACTCACTCTCCACGACGGCGAGTGTTACTTGAAACAGTTCACATCAACCAATGGGACCAGACTGACTGATCTGTACACGCTCACTCAGTTGATGGACCATCTTTTTATAATTATCATAGAGTTGAGCGATTGGACGAATGCATCACCAATTGGCTGAGTCCGTCGCTGGTTTTTTTTTCGGGGGGAAGCAAATTTTGCCATTTTATTTTGCAAATTTAATGGTCTGCAGAGTGACAAGCACTGCTCTGGCTCAGGACGCCGCTGTTGGCCGGAGGACGGCGTGCTGAGCTGGGGCGACGAGTGAGAGCAAAACAGCCTGTAGAACCAGCCTGTTCTCATGTCTTCATCGACATGATGAATTCAGGATTTATTTTTACCAAACCAGAGCTGGTGATTGTTACATCAACGGAGAATCTGCACAAGATGGTTTCAGTGAGTTATATTTTGTTTCTGTCTTCTCGCGTTTATGTGAAATGTGTTAATGAAGCAATTAAAGCTCATCGTGGTTTGGTAAAAGAGAGAAACTTGAATTCAGAAGGTGATCATTTCTATTTTTCTGTTTATTAAGAAAAATAAGTGTGAGAATATTTCCTCTCTCGACATCTTGTCGATAGCTGTCTCAATGGCAGCTGGTATGTCATGAAGCCTAAATTTTGAGCCATGACTTCTTCAGCTGTGTCACCCAGTAACACATCAAGATGACGTTTGAGCTTGGTTACGTGGCCTACTACTCAATGTTTGCCTTCAGTTTTTCTTTCACTTTGCCTCCAGCTAACACGGTGAGGTAATCATAACACTGGCCCAAAAAGGGTCTATTCACACACACAATTAAAGGCCACATACAGTTACACACTTTGTTGCCATGAGCACTGGTGCTGCTGGAAGAAACAGCAGAATAAAGAGAATAAAATGAGCTCAGAGCGTGCAGATGTTACCTGTTTGGACATGGTGGGTTTGAGCAGGTGCTGTTGCTGTGGCTGAGACTGTTGCTGTGGTGACTGTTGAGTGCTCTGACTTGTGGTTCCCTGTGGACTCTGGCTTTCCCTGACAGAGCTCTGCTGGTGGGGCAGGCCCGGGGCAGTGTTGTCTTTGACGGACAGCTGCCGCGACCCGTGCTGCCTGCCACCGTAGCCGGACTCTGGTGACTGGAGGAGGTTCCCGCTCTGCGGCCGTGATTTAGCCGGAGCGGCAGGTGCAGCGGCCACGCCGACGGACAGCTGATGGGAGGTCTGGGACTTGACGCGCTGGGTGGGAGGCGGGGCAACAGAACTCTGGCGCATGGGTTGGACTGTGGAGGGGGGCGTGGTGGCCAGGGAGGAGTGGGAGGTCCCCGTCTGGGAGGTCAGGCCCATCATTTGTTGTTGCTGTTGGAGGTTATCCTTAAGGGAAAAAAACGAGTAAATAATAAGTTAGCATTTTCATTTCTTGTTCCAGTCATTTTTGACGCAAATGATGCTACTTTGAACTTGGTGGATGTTCAGACTAAAAACGTTACAGGTCAGGTGCGCAAGATTTACTATGATCTATTGGTAGAATATGGTGGAAATGAAATATAATATTGATGGGTATGTTTTCTATGGAGTATATGCACCTGAAAATAAAAATTGTTGTGTTCTCGTTAACTTGAATGAGTTGTTCATATCTACAGAGGGTGTCTCTTTTAAGGAGGCTGCCATGTTGCACCGCCATGTTTCTACAGTACCCCAGACTGGGGTTTCACGTTTCTTGCAAGTTTCGCTGCCAGCGTTGGTTCTCTTACATGCTTGGAACGGGAGAGCGTGTGAAGGGTTTGCAATCCGCAAGTTCACCATTAGATGCCACTAAATCCTGCACACTGGACCTTTAAGAAAATCCAAAAGCCTGTGACAGTTGGGTGTGATGCTTCAGATACTGGTAAGGCATGAAATTCAATCCGGGAATTTCAGTTTGAGTGATGGATCAGTGAGTTTGAGGTCTTTTCAGGTGCCATGTCATTGTCATCATTTTCTTTCATATTTCCTGTCTGTTACCTGTCAACTGACTCAAATCAGTCAAGAGTCAGAGTATCCAGGTCATGTTTTGTGCATACAAACAGCTTATCCCAGTTTTGAGAAACCTGGATATACTAACTGGAGTTCTCAAATAGACACTTGGATAATGATATGATTACATATACAGGAATATGAATAACCAGGTTTTTCATGTTCTGTGTAAACGCCATATCCTGAATATAAGACAGGACTCCAAATCAGGATACTGTCGTCCATGAAATGTCAGACAATGGTGAAAATGGTTGATTTCAACTTCCTAAAGTCCTCTCAACATCTCCTCATTGCTTATTTTGTCCAACCAACAGTCCAAAACCCAAACGAATTCAGTTTATTATCACATTTGACAAAGAAAACCAGCAAATGCTCACAACTGCAGTGAGCTGAAACAAAAGAATGCAATTTTTTTTTTTTTTAAAGGAAAAGAAACCAGAATAGTTGCTGATTCATTTTGTCGATTGACTGTCGATCAATTAATCGACTACAATTGACTACTTTGTTAATTACAGTTTCTCAAATGTGAGGATGTGCTGCTTTTGTCTGATTGTTGTATAATGAACATCTTTGGTTTTTGGGCCTTTGGTCAAACAAAACACCCAAGAGACGTAAAAATCCACACATAATGGTTTTAAAGGGAAAATTCAGTAAAAGTAATCAAGTGAGGCAATAAACTGAGAAAAACTGACTTCTCTTGCTGCAAAATCTGTTGTTCTTCCTGCATCCAATGATGTCACAATGATGTAGTTGGTGTTACGGAAGAACTACAGGCTGTTTCTGCTTGTATTTCTAGTCTCCACCTGTGGGTACCCAGGGGGACTACTAGATGAATATTTTTGTCACCAAATGCTATGTTCTGGCCAACAAAGTAACAGCTACAGGCTAGGGTGACACTGCAGTGTGGCCGTGGGTCTCAGAAGCTTGTATGCAATGCATCATGGTACTGCCAGCATGGCTCAAGGAGCAGGAGAACTCATCTTTCTTGGTAAATCTAGCACGCACTGAGGAATTTATTGCTTCAATTGACGTTTACCATCAACACTGACTGGACATCCACATGAAAAGTGTCTGATTTTCCCTTTAAGAAGTCATGAGAGTAAAATGAACACACATGTACCTGCACTTGCATGGACATCTGTCTGCGTCCATAGTCAGCCCTGCTGTAGTCGTCACTGTAGCTGTGTGAGTGGATGATGCTGGGTTGGCCCAGGTGACCGTCCCTGGTCCTGAGGGTGGACAGGTCCTCACTGCGAGAGAACCCCCCGTGGGCGAACTGTGGGATGTAGGCCTGGTGAGACGGCTCGGGGTCTGGGGCCAGGAGCAGGGGTGCTGGAGGTTGAGCCCGGCTGTGCTGGTGATGGAGCTGTTGCTGTTGAGGCCCATCAGCAGTCGCCAGATGGAAGAGGGGATTCTGGAAGGAAAGCGGGTAGCGCATGGCGGCGGCCTGCTGTTGCTGCTGCTGGGATAGCGAGTCGGTGGTGGTGCCCATCTGGCTCAGCTGGCTCAGCCGAAGGCCGCCGGACATGCTGGAGCCGCCAGAGCCAGCTGACAACCTCCCACCGGCCCGCAGCTGGCTGCTCAGGCCCGACCCCAGGCCGCCACCGCCTCCGCTGCTCAGCCCTCCGAAGCTGCCCATACCGGCGATGGAGGCCTGGGAGGAGTTGAGCATGTCCACCGACTGCAGGTTAGACACGCTGTTCATTCGGGAATCCTGGAGGTCCATCATAGATACGCTTTTATTGACACTGAGCACCTAAATAATAAGGGACATGAGAGGCTAGTGTGCCCCCTGTTATTATGTATGTTAGGTGGCCACGGATGATATGGGTGAGGGTGGTGCGGGTGTTTTTACCGCGAGGCCTGGATATCGGAATGCCTCAAAGTATTTCCCAGGAAATACCGCTAGGATGAGTTGCGTGGTGAATCAGTGGAAAAAAAGCAGATGTCATGATATACTACAGCCTCCATCACACGATGGCAGATTCTATTAAGTATGACTAACATGCACGTCATACTAACCTCACTTTGATAAAGAGAAACCTAGCGGATGGGATGATGATTCCCCCAAATCAGCGTGATAAAACTCACCTTAGGGTCTGGCTCCGTGATGTCCGAGCTGCTCGTGCAGTAGGCTGGGCTGGATCGGGCCAGGGGAGGGCGGGATACGTAAAACATGTCTTTGGAGGATGCTCGATGGGGGTGGTCACGGTCCTGAAAACTCATCTGGGAGCGGGATGGCATGACCCCTCCGGTGGAGGTAGGGGAAGGCAAGCGAGTGACATCTATAGAGCTGGAGAACAGCAGTGAGTAAGGCCAACAACAGCTGAAGATGGACACTAAAGGCTTATTTATGCTCTTTTTATTTAAGAAAATAAATATATGTGTCAAACAATGTCACTGCCCACATACGTCCATGCATCTTTTGCATCAGTGTACTAGCTTTTTTGTTACTTTAGAATGAAATGTTTTTATCTACAGAGGGTGCAGGTCCTCTTTCTCCAAGGCTGCCATGTTGCACCACCATGTTTCTACAGTAGCCCAGAATGGACAAACCAAACTCTGGCTCTAGAGAGGGCCTTTCATGTTTTTCACAAGTTCTGCAGTCAGCGTAGGTTCTCCCAAACGCTTGAAAGGGGATCATGAAACGAGATGTTTACAATCTGCAAGCTCATCACTTGATGCTACTAAATCCCCAACACTGGTCCTTTAAGATAAGGCCAAAATTCTGTGGTTGCAGCTTCTTAATTTGATTATTTACTGGTTTACTGGTTAGATAACTGGCTAATATTCATTCAGGAATAATCGCCTAGTTTGGTTTAGAGTTGGACACAGCAGAGGTCGTGACCTCTGGTGAGATGTGTGCAAAATTTACTGACCATCAAGCAGCTATGCTAACGGTACAAAAGATGTGACTTGTGGGTGTGGAGGATTTGGAGTTGTTTAAAGGCACCTCAACAGAGCTGTGCTGGGTAACGAAAGTAAAGTTACGCTATTACTTTTCCAATGCATAAATAGTAGTTGATTAAGATTTTGAAGTAATTTGATTAACACGGTTTGCAGTAACAGTTGCATAATTACAAAGAGCTCGTTTCAGCTGCTGCTTCAGGTCGGTGGTTTGATCCCTGTCTATTGTATTCTACATGTCAAAGTGTCCTTGGGCGGGATACTGAACCCCAAACTGCTCCTGAAAGGCTGTGCCAGTGGTGTGTGTGGGAATTGGTGAATGTGACATGTAATTGTAAAGCACTTTGAGCGGTCGACAGACCAGAAAAACGTGATATAAAATACAGTCCATTTACCATAATATCTCAAAAGACAGAGAAATCAAGCTTTCAGAATGTGACAAGGAAGTTATTTGAAGTAGAAAACAATTGATAATAAACATCAGCTGTTTAGTACAGATGTTATGATACCGCCTACCTATTAAGATCCCTCATCATGAGGAACTCGGATGAGATTCCCCTGTTGAAGCTCGGCCGTGACAGCAGCCTGTCTGTCTGCCTCTCCGGCACCCTGTCTGTCTGATGGCTGGGCTGCCTCTGGAGGTGTGGGTTACGCAAGGCCATACTGATGTCATTCAGGAGGCGAGGCAAAGGACCCAGTTTGATGATGGCATCCTGTGATTAAAGGAAAAAGAAACAGCCTTTTGGTGCAGATTTAAAAAAGAACGTGCTTTTGAGTTATCTAATGTAAGGGTTTCATTAATATGTCATATATCCACCTACACTCACCAGGCGCTTGTAAGTTAATGACACCTCGAGCCTGATTAATGACTGACAGCCTCATTTAGCAGAAAAAAAGTTTGAGGTGAGAGAACAATAAGACATTTTGAGACCAAATCGTTGAAATTCGATCCTGAAATGTCTGAGTTTGGTCAGTTTAACTTCACTGTAATAAAACCTGCAGTGATGTACAAAAGGCAGACACAATAACATGACAACCTGTATAATATAATACAAGTCAAAATGACTTTTTTTGTTGTCTATGGAAATCTAATTTAATTTAAGCCATAATTACTGGTGGTTTTGTACTGGACTCCATGATATAATGATGTGTGACTATTATTATCTCCCCATTACATGAGACGGTACAATGCAGGTGTTCAATCCCTGTATGGCAAAGTCATTAAAAATACAGAAATATTAGCAAATAACAAAAATGAATAACTGATTAAAATCCAAGTCATGATACAAACCAATGAGATATCCTGCATAAAAATCATGCAAATCTAGAAATGAAATAAAAAGTGATAAAAATGTTAACATTCTCTAAATAATGCCACTGAAATCGCACAAATAAAATGTCTTTAAATAAGAATAGCTGTGTAAAATGGTACTTTACAATGGTATGCAGTGGATGGATGATGGGACATGTTTGGGTTTACCTTGCTGAGCTGAGCCATGACCTCCCAGAGGAGACTGTGCAGTATGGACAGCTCCCTGCCAAGGTCGATGTATCCCTCAAAGCCTCCTGCATTGCTGACACTATCCAGGTTGGAGATCTCATACAGGAACTGCTGCATGGAGCCCCACTCCATCTCTAAAAACTCATTCATGAAACACATGTACTCCTCTTTATTGCCAAACCTGCGGATGGGAAAGGAAGGAAGGCCGGTGAGGAGATAAGCAGGTGGAGGGTATGAAAGAGAAGGAAAGTGAAAAGAACAAGTGAGCAAAACACGAAGGTGAAATTAAATGTCATCTGGAGTCACCATCTGTGATAACTCTTCTTAAATTGACATTCTATTTCTTACACATAAATGTCCACGGCCATTTTGTCAAGACCAAAACATGGTACATTTTAAGAGTTTCTCAGGAAAAGTGTTGCAGAATCTCCCATACAATGGAAGTGAGTGGTGACTTGTTTTCAAATGTAAAAAAACAACTGGAAAAAAAAACAAAAAACATAAAATGCCTCCATACTGCTCATCTGATGTAATCCAAGTCTCCTAAAGTCCCGATATGCCGTTTACACACCATCACACCATACACACATAGTTCAAACAGTGTGCATGTGCACATGAACGTGGCTCCAAGCTAAGGATCAACGGTGAAGATTCACAATAAAAACATGTTGGTTTTTTTGTCATCTTGACATATTAGGGCTTCAGGAGACTTGGATTACACCAGATGAGCAGTATGGAAGCATTTTATGTTTTTATTCTGTTTTTTGGTCACCATTCACTTCCATTGCTCGGGAGATTCTGCAGTCCTGTTTTCTTGTGAAACTTGAGCATTTTTGGGTGAACTATTCCTTTAACCTTTACAGCATCACTTACAGTGTGGTTATGAGTCCAAAAAATTGAGTTATAGTTTGTGGTCTGATGACTTGTAACTCCACCAAAGATTTTGATGGCACTACACAATATGAAAGAAAACTGGGAACAATTTTCCACTCGTCAAAATCTTGTTGAAATGGAAATTTAAGTACTGTATGTCATTTTTATTCAAATTGTGAACAAACATGCTACTTTTCATAGGTTCACAGGTAATGAACATGTCTGTTGGTGTACCCCAGAGCTCAGTCATCGGCCCACTAATATTTTCATCAAAATACCTGGGTACAAATGTTCCTTACAAAAGTTAAATTCTGCCTATATGCAGATGACACTGACACTATCATTGTATTCACTGAGCTCAGCCAACCTTGTACCTGTTGAAAACTTTTTTGTTACCGCTACCAAGGACGTTATGTTTTCAGTTCGGGTTGTTTGTTGGTTCGTTTGTCAGCAGAATTACGGAAAAACTACTTGCCCAGTGTCCATTAAACTTGGTGGAAGGGTGTTGCATGGGCCTTAAATTTTTATAGATGATCCAAATTACGGGGTGGATAGTCAAATTATTTTTCACTTTTGTTAACATTGCAAGATAGGTCAATTGTAAGACCAGAGTCAGTGGCAGAATTGACTGAAGTCGTTGCACGTGTGAACCCATCGTAATTAAAGTGAATAAACACAAAACAAAACATAACAGCCACCTGAAACATCACTGCAGAAACAAGCAGTAGTTATGTAAGAAATAAACATCTAAATTATTATTTTTTGTTTCTTTACTTTGCAAAGGAACATTAAGATTTTAGTTGAGAGAAAAAAGTTCTGCTTTCTTGTAATCCAAGAGGAGATTGGTTATTTCTGTGTTTTTATGAGTGATTGATTATGGGTTTTATCTGAATACTGTTTATCTGAATGCTGTTTAAACATGTTAGATTCTTTCTAGCATACAGTAGTGAACTAGTTTAAAAGCTGGAAATAAATTGAAATAAAACTGACTTGGAGAAGTTAGCCAGGTTTTGCACTACTTTTGCGATGAGGGTGAGCGTGCGTGACGTCTGCTCGTCGGGATACTCCTGGGTGAGATTGAACAGCGATGGGGACATGATGGCAGGACACAGGAAGCGCAGGAAGAGGGAACCACTGATGAGACGATCGGCGATGTCTTCCCGACCTCTCTCAGCACAACGCACTCTCCAGGAGGCAAAAACTTCCTTTAGCTCTCGAGGGAAAACACTGTGAGGAGGACACACACTGCAGGATCAGAAACAAACTGTGGAGATTCAGAGATACTTCAGTTCCCTGTGAAAGAATCTGAAGTCTTGTGTTTCTTTAAAACAGCAGAGATGAATACACACTCAATACAAAGGATTTTTGTGTTATTTGCTTACTACTCACCAATGGGAGTTAACGATCTTGCAGAGTGCCAGTTCACAGCACATTCGGAGATTGGCTTGGTGGTCTGGGAGTACAGAGGGTGGTATTCTCATGGGGTCCACTTCGCAATTTTCCTCTGACTCATACAAGGCCCTTATGAACTCCCCTACAAATGACATTTCATTAGTAACAGCAAAATGGTAGGAGCTATCACCAAGATCAGTTCAGTGTTGTTAATACAGAAAAGAATCACAACAAAAACCAATAGTACAAAAAGAAATCCTTTGTGGGAGAGAAAGAGAATTTCTCATCTGCAGAAAATTTAACAGACCAAATGCAGGCAAACTTTGAAGCAACTGTAGTTATCTCACAAGCCAAAACACTCACTTTAAATGAGAAAAATGTTCATATTGTCTGTAGAAAATCAACTCTCAGAAATAACGGAACAGCTTACATATTACAGATTGGATGTGTAACAACTGTTTCAAATCAAATGAGGACAAAAAGATATTTTTTTTTCCACCAGAGAAATGTTGTTAAAGTCAGACCATATCTTGCTCTTCCTGATGCAAACGTATTGATTAATGCGTCGGTGTTCTCACGTCTGGATTATTGCAATACTCTTCTAACCGGATTCCCAAAACAATTGGTGAACAGCTTTTCAAAATGCAGCTGCCACATATTTAACCAAAACAGGTGAAAGAAAGCATATTACACTGATCTTAGCATCTTTGCATTGGCTTCCTGTCTCTGTTAGAATTGATTTTAGAATTGTGACATTGTTTACAAAGCTCCAAATGGTTTAACACCTGCATATTTGGTCGTCTGTCTCTCCCTCTATACTCCTGCCTGCTGCCTAGGCTATCAAACAGTGCAGAATTAAATGTACCAATAGTTAAGACAAAGAAGAATAGAGAGGCTGCCTTTCCTTACCATGGACAGGGCAAAAAATTAGCACCAAGCAAATGCTGGTAAAATATGCAAGTGGCTGGTACATTTGCTTCACTCATTAGCCCGAAAAATATGAATAATCTGCTGATTGGCTAGTAAAAAATTTATATTCACTAGCCATTTATGGAGGACTGAAACTACCAAAATTACAAATACATAAATTATAATCATCATTAAGTAGTTTGTATCTTTGCTTTCATTGAATTTTACTGATTATTTTATATTTCATTTAACCTTATTTCAAATAGTATTCTAAATCATTCTACTTTGTTTGTATTATGCATGACATTATATATTATATTATGTAATTTATTATATTTTAAATCACATGTTTGCCACCTTTGAAGTTTTTTGTTTTTTTTTAATCTGATGTTAAGTGGTTTGAGCTGCATTGGATATACAAAAGGTGCTATACAAATAAAGTGTATTATTATTATTTATTTATTTTCTAATTATTCTATTCTATCTAATTATCTGATTATTTTCATCTATACTACGAAATGACACTTTAATATTTAATGTTGACTGTCGTAGTTCCAAACTGTGCTTGTTAAAACATTAATTAATGTAGTTACTCTAATGAGTATAGTTTATTACATGCCTTTTCCTTCTTTTAGCAAAGTCGTATTTTTCTTCTTTTTAGTGGAGCTGCTTCTTGACCTGATAGAAATCAGGCACTTGAGCTGAACTTGACTAAACACACTTCAATATAGCTCCAAACTCCATGCACAGAAACAGTGTAAAAAACACAAGTTTGACTTTGTGTATGGTGGAAAAGCAGTAAAATTCCCCAGACAAAACCAAACTATCTCTTCAAGCAAAAACAATAAAGCAGGCTGAGAGAAAGCGGGAAACAGTATCTTATGGAGGATTTTTTCTTTAATTAAAAGTTTTGTCGTTAAAAAACTTCCAAAAGTTCATATCCTGAATCTGAAATTAATTTCATATTGGTATGTATACTGCACAGTTAATTTATACGGTGACAAAAGCCCTATTCACACGGGACTAGTATCACCAGGGGTCCTCATGTGATTTAGAAATAACCCCTGCACATCTGTGTTTAGTGCAGCACACTCACACGGGATAAATGAAGTATTCAAGTATTTTACTCAAATTTACTGACACTGTCCCTTGGATATGATGTCAAGGCTCTGTGCAACATCAAGGTTTAGCAGCAGAGTGTCTGTTTTTAATCAGTCACATTGATAATATTGTTTACTTTCTGCATGTGTTAAAAGCATAAATACATATTTGCTCCTAACTTCCTCTGTCATCATCACTCATTTTAAACATCAATATAGTCGATCTCACTGCGATAATCTGAATTTAGCCCTATTTGCACAAGATAAAGATCATGGATGATCTCCACAATTATTAGAAATTACTGGAGGTCCTCAGGTAATACTAGTCATGTACAAATAGCGTTAAATTAAAACACTGTCCCACTGTTCTGGCTCACCTATAGCATCCTTGAGGTACTTATGTCCGATCAGTTTGAGGTACTCTTCTATGGCTTTGGTGGCCAGAGTGTTCTCTCTGAAGATAAGGTGTTCTCGGTCGATGAATCTGTCTACCTCGCACATCGCCATGTCCGACAGGAAGTCCTGGAGGAAAGGAGAACTAAATTATTTCTCTTTATCACACAATGTTTACAGAACAAATTAAAAAAAGGATTAAAAAACATATTTTTGAGATCACATTCAGGCGTCCGTACCTTAGCTTTGCCTGTGCTCTGCAGTATATGCACCAATGCACAGGCCACTTCCTCTTTACTCTTGACACTCAGCACAGGCTCCAGCACAGCGCACATGGTGCGATAGTTATTGGTGACGTACTCTGCAAACTCCTTGTACAGCTCCATGGGCAGGATGTTCATGGTCTGGAAGCGGGATTTGAGGCGTAGGGATGCGTTGATGATCTTTCCCCCTCCGACACCAGCTCCCTTGGTGAGGACGCTGGGCTGGATGACCGGGTACCATTGCTCCACAAACTGACGTCCAGTGATGCTTGAGATGGGGATGCTTACGAGTCCTAAGTATGTGCTCTTTTCCTGAGAGGAAAAAAAAAAAGTTGATATTAATTGAGATAAGCACGTGTCAAGAAAAAATGTCTGTCATAACAGAGAGATTTTATTAAAAAAAATTATCTGAGAGCCTAAAATGTCAAAACAAGTTCATTTAAAGCTTTTACACTGAATAAATAATGAGTAGCAAGACAAACACTGGATCCCTGGAGTGTCCTTTGAAGCTAGAAATCACTTGTTTTGTAGAGTGGTGGTGGTGCTACCCATGCACTAAATTGAGAACAGAAATTGTTGTTATTTGTGACTGACTATTCATTCGTTTGTTTAATAGATGCCATATTTTTAAAAGTGGCAAAACCTAAAGGAGCAAAATAACACAAAATGGCCATAATGTTGTGTATCTGCAGGGAGCTGATAGAGTTGTTTATCCATGGCAATGACTCAATGATTGCCTCATCAGTTAAAATTGTTTCTGGCTTTTTCTTTCCTTCGTGCCTGCCCTCTGTGTTTGAACTTGACTCACTGCAGTTTTGAAGATACTACTGATTTTCCACCAACCAAAACTACGGATGTTGTATAACTTCAACTGTTTTATAAAGTGCTGCAGGATAAAGTCCTAAAACCCAGAAATGAGTTAGCATTTTTGTACTCCTGGTTATTTCACTTCGAAGTATATGGTCTTTAAGTTTAAAAGAGTTTTATGTTTTGTTATATCACATAAAATATGTCAGTAAATGCCCCGCTCCACTGAATTTTGAAGCCTTTATGTGACTTTAAAAAAAAGACAGTTGCTAACTAGTGGCTACATGAGACTACAGAGGTTGTCCTGGACATTAAACTTCATCACGTCAAACACTAGTCACTTACTGACGGTGACGTGAAGACATGCAACCGTGGCGTAGATCGCTTTTTACTTCTGGCGACTGCATTTATGCTTCAAAAATACACAAAAAGCTGTTTTGTTTGCCACAGAGCTTAGTTTTGCATGAATCCAAACTGTTTATTGATTTAGTTCTTTTTATTTGTATTTATTTATATTGGCATGATTTTATTGTTTTTATTGTTCTTGTACCATTCTGTCTTTCTCTCTACTATGTTTTTACATCTTTTGTTTTAACTCAACTGTAATTCTGTCCTTTTTTTGGCTTTACTGTCTTTCTGCTGTTAAATTGCCTCCTGCTTGTCCTGCTCTCATTTGCTCTGTTAAAGGTACTATATAAATTAAGTTATAACTTAAAGCAACAGAAAGCTAAAATAAACTTAATATTGCTACAGTCCATCTGTCTTGATTTTGTTGTTACAAACTAGGCGTTCTCAGACCTCTGTGTCACAGATCTCTGTTGTTACCTTGCGTCTCTTCTTGTCTGTCTCTTTGTATAGATGAAGGCGTAGGTTGCGGACGGCTGGCAGGTTGTTGAATTCAAAGTGCTCGCCCCAGAAAACGGTGTCGGTGCGGGGCTTGCTGGTGGTGCGTGCGTACAGCATGTCGTCCAGACAAAGTTCGCAGTAGTAGCGTTTCTTGGCTGGAAGCTCGCGGGCCTCGATGATCCACAGTTTGAGCACATTGTCCACCCTCCGGCTGTTGTCCTGCGTGGAGACGAAGTCAGGTCAGATAAGGTAAAGCACATCTAATATTAGAGGCATTGCAGGGTGTTACAAGAAGAGATGATACAATGCAGAAACATGACACGAAAGAAAGTTCAGAGATATGGAAACAGAGACAGTGCATGTGAATAAAGGGCGACAGCAGGTCAGCCTGCAGGAGAACGGAGTAAATGACAGGAAAGAAATGGCTGGTGACATGGTGGTCGAGCTACTGTGGATTTTAGGCTGTGCTTGATAAATCGCTCTCAACTCTGGACTTGAA
>JAJHUR010123483.1:0-15806 GCA_027495735.1 Lutjanus campechanus | reverse complement strand
ACCGAGCGGGGGGGGGGGGGGGGGGGGGGGGGGGGGGTTAGGGGGTTTAACCCTGTGGGATGCAGAGCATGAAGGAGGAAGAGGAGGAAGCCGGGGCCTGATGTGGGTGCTCACTGATTGAATGGATCTGTGAGAGATAGGCGTCAACAGAGAGGAGTATGGGTAGTCAGGACTGAGGGGGAATCTGTCAGAGCAGTGAGTGAGTGTGTGTAAATGTGTTTGCCTGTGTCCGTGCACACACACAGTGTGTGTGTGCTGGAGGTGATGGCTTTGTAATGAAAACAGCAGGCAGCCAGCAGTCGAGGGTCCCTCTTGGTGGCTGACTGATGTCAGTCACCAGCGGACAATAGCCTCCCTTAGAAAGGGTTGCTCAGATGAGGATGAATCATTATTTTATGTGTGTGTTTGTGTGTGTGTGTGTGTGTGTGTGTGTGTGTGTGTGTACATACCTAGAGTCAATTCACTGCTGTAAATCATCCATGGAAGTCAATTTAACATTTGAGCTCATATCTCATCTACATTGAAATAACTGAGAGTTTATGGTTTGCCATCGAGCAACATCTTTCAGTTGGTTTTGAATTAATCAAACTGAAGGTGTTTTACATGCCCATATGCTCGTGTATTAAAGGTGGATTAAGTGATTCAGTTGATTCTTGAGTCACATTCCCGCATCCATCTGAGCCACCATATTGTCTACCCATTTGTGGGTATTTGATGATGTGAAAATAAGACTCAACAAACAACTCCATGGCCCGTGGTCACAAAAAGTTACTCTACGATCACCAAATATTCCACAAAGGTGGCCTCCTGTGGCCACTAAGTTTTATCTCCATACTGCAAGCCTTCACTAACACAGTGTTACAGCTCCACATCCAGATTGCTTTGTACCTTTTAGTTCAACATTCTATGAAAACAGCGAACAGTACTCAATCACTGAGTAGTTGCTATGTTGGGACTGCTGAGGTATGGGTTTACTGAACCTACTCATACTGCTAATGGGATCCTCTCAGAAGAACCAGAAACACAAAAGACAGATTATGATAGGATGAAATTGATTTTAAGTAGGTTTAAAAAAAACAAAACAAAAAAAACAGTCACAGTTAAGGCCAGCAAATTTTAAGCCACCAAAAATATACTTTGGCCACCAAATGTTGTCACCTGTGGCACCAATGCTTAAAAATACTCCCGCCAATCCCTGCAAGTATCTTTCTCCATCACAAAGTGGGGATAAGAACTCAAAGGAACAAAAAACAAAAAGGAACAAAAAGCTGGTCCCTACAAGGGTTAAAGCTTATTTTATGGTTTAGTTTAGGGCAGTGGTTCTCAAACTTTTCACAGCGTGCCCCCCTTCGAAAGCCCAAAAATATTTGCCCCACACCCCATAATCATTAATAATTGGGGAGGCAATTAATACTGTTACACCAAAATTAGTGTGTATATGCTAATTATTAAACATGGCTAAACCTGCTAAAAATAGACAAGTGACCCTTTTCACATTGCCATTTGCCGCGTTTGCCTTTCTGTGTTGTTTTTTTTTTCTGATGTTTGGTGGAAAGCCGAGACTCAACTCATGTCTGTGTGGGAAAGCAGAAAGAAAGAGGTTTTTAACCGTGTCTCTGTGTTTTCAGCTCTCAGTCCTTTTGTAGCTTCTAACTGTGTTGCTGTGGTTGAACTTCTCTCCTGCATCTGTTCTCAGGTATCTTTTTTCACGGTTTAATGTTCACTTTCAGCTGGGTAGGAGTCGTGTTAGTTTACTGGTGATGAAAACCCAACACTTCCTGATTTTGCAGCTTCATAATAAAAGCCATCATTTCTGCAGCCAAAAGGGGCCAAAAGTTAGCGTGTCGACTCCGGTGTCATGCTTCCATCACTGCCCATCGGAGCTGGAGCTGATAAATACCCATGACCACTGCAAAGTCATTTGACCCAGGAGTGAACGCCACTTGTATTCTTTTCCACTGAGGACAAAAGCCAGATGTTAGTGGGAATTTGTCCAGTGTAAAAGGGGCTTAATAAAAAAGGATCCAAGTTGAATTTTAGTGAAATAAAGATAAGCACAGTAGCATCAGTCTGTTGGCTGATGGCCCACCAAGGGAGGCCGCCTCACAGTTTGAGAACCTCTGGTTTGAGGTTAGGCGTGTAATGGTTATGGTTAAAGTTTGGGTAAGTTTCCAGGGCATGAATATAAGTCACTGCAACGTCCTTCCAAATGCGCCAAGAGTATGCATCTACAAGCATGAGAACATTTGTGTGAAAATGTTTTTGTGTCAGCATATTTGCTCCTGATATCTGTGTGTGATCCTGGTGTGGGATTGCTTTGTAAGAGTGTGCCAGTATGTCTGCCTGTGTGTGTGCCCGTGTGTGTGTGTGTGTGTGTGTGTGTGTCTATGTTAGAGAGAGAGGGTTAGAGGCCCTGCTTGTCTCAGGGGAGCAGAGTGATATGGTGTCATGCTCCAGAGACCCACAGACAAATTAATTCACTTATTGACACTGCTGACACGTCTCAGTGACTTTGTAAAATGAACAATTGATCAGGCTTCCTCTCTCTCTCTCTCTCTGTACTTGCTATCTTTCTTTGCCTCTCACTCTATTTTCCCGACCTCTCTTTCTCTCCTTTCCTCCCCCCTTCTCTGCTGTTTCCCACTCTGACTACTCTCCAACTCCTCCATGTGTTCTTCCTTTGGCTCATGTTTTCTCCTTTTCTGCTGGTATCACGCTCTCCCCTTGCTGTGGCTAGCCACTCGACAGGCGTGGCACGTATGGTAATTAATATAATTACGCGCAAGCTGGTCATTAGCAGCAGAGGGGACTGATATAATCAAGATGTCGGTTTGTCTGCATATATGAGTTTTTGTGTGTGTGCAGAGATAGCAAAAGCCAGTGTGTATCTGTGTATGTGTGTGTGTGTGTGAGGTTGTGAAAGCAGCTTCTTCTTCTGTGAGTCCATTGATTTAAAGCTGTTGTGTGAAAGCGCCATGAGGCCAAGAGTTGAGCTTCAGTGAGCGTTTGTCCGGCGCTATTTCTCTTGGCCAGAGGAGCAGTAGCTACGACTGACTGAGAGGCTCATAGAAAATCAAAGCAGGCTCCACATCAAGGTTGTTTATTTTCCATTAATCATAATTTGGGCACAAAGCACAACGAATGGCCGCTCCTCTCCAGAGACTCACTGTCAGGGCCTCGGCCTGCTTTTGTTTGGCTCCGGGCCGCCATTCGATACCGGCAGCCACAGAGGAAGGGTCCAGCCACACACACACATTCAGAGAAAGACACACACACTTTGTTCTTGTCTGTTTCTTTTTCTTATTCGTTGTACAGAAAGGAGCAAGGATCAGTGTCTGGCTGTACTCGGCGAGGTTATGCAGCCTCCTTTCTGTCCTGTCGTGGTTCACTACTTCTTTCCTCTATACCTCTCCTCCTTTTAATCCCTCTGCAGCACTGCTAAAATAGATTTGTTTTACCTTTAAAAAGTTCGTGTCCAGGCTGCCTTAAAAATTTAAGTTGACTGAATTTGAAAAGACAGGTTGAGGTAATTGTGTAATGATGAAAACAAATAAACTTTTCTAGTCAAATTAACTTGATATTAATTCAGTTGTACCTGAGAAAACATGTTTAAGAAACTTAAGATATTAAGTTGAATCAACAACTCTTCAGTCACACTGAGGAACATTACAAACCAGTTTGATTTCCTTTTACACTTCAAATTAGAAGAACTCATGTTTATAAGCTCTGAAGTCTTTTGAAAAAAGAAAACTAAATATTTTAGGTTTGATTAACTTCACTAAATAAAACTTGTACATGCTAATGAAAATAAATTAGTTAATTACACTGAATTCCTCAAGATATGAAGTTGAACCAACAACTCTACAGTCACACTGACAAACATGACAAACAAAAGTTAAAAAGTCGGTTTTTCGTTTCACATAAAGAACTTACAGCTGCAGCTGCTCCTATTGGAGCTGCTTTGTCCCATCATTGACACAAAGACAATACATGACACTGCTCCCACTGAATTTATTTAATTGAATTTGAATTGAAGTGTAAGGGGTAGAATTTAATACACATCTTCATTGTGGTTTGCAGAGTTCAATCATGGCTTCTCTTAAAGTGCATTAGAGACACACATACATTTGTTCATATATGTTTTGTTGAAACTATAAAAAAGAAGGGTTTTGGGAGAGTTTTAACTGTCAAACAACGCATGAAAGGATGTCTGCTAGTATGCTGATCATGTTTCTTTAGAAACTTAATTTAATGAGTTGACTGAACTCTATACAGTACAGTAACTCATCACTTCGAGTCAAAAGACAAGTTAGAAGAAGTCGTGTTTATAAGTTCTGAAGTGTTATGAAAATGAATACCATTATTATTATTACTACCATGAAATTTTAAGTTTAATTAATGTGAATAAATAAAATTTCAGTATTTATGTTAAAGCTGCTACAAGAAACTCTCATACTGTGTTGATTTTGGAGGACTCTGGACAAAAGCAGTAGTGTTTCTGTTGCCATAACAGCAAAATATAAGGTCAAAAATAACATGAATAAAATTTAATAAGAAGTGAATAAAAATCTCCTCCTGCTTCATTTTAACTGGCTAACGTCACTTAGCCTGGAAACAGACACAGAGTCATTAATCCAACACGGTCAGTCATCTCTCCGATGATCTTTTTAAATTATGTAGGTCATATGGAGACATCAGTATTAAATCAACTGTTTCACAACCAGTTAAAAACTCAGTGTTGTAGCTTTAAGTTAATGACAAAAGATTAGTTGATTCCACCAAATCCTGTATTATGTTTTTGCAGTGAGGTTGGAAAGGGAAGAAAAACATGAGGACAGTGTGAGAACTAGTGAAAAGAACAGATGCTTGCAGTGAAAGAATAAACAGAGGGAAGATAAAGAAAGAAATTAAGAAGCACCCTATACCCAAAACAATCAGTTTCCCATTCTCTTCATGAAAATGATAAATTTTGCATTATTGTCCCCACAAATACTCACGATCCCAGTCCTATAAAAAAAAAGTCTAGTATTGCCACTTTGAAACTGGTGACGACTAGTAAAGCCAGAGATGTGAAAAGCAACTTCACATTTGCATTTGTGCATGATTGTGCAAGTGAAAATGTTTAAGTTTCTGTGTAAGTGCTTGCACGCACAGGCTGGTGTGAAATCACTGTGGCGGGGAAACTTTGCAGCAGACCTCGCAGGGAGGAAGGCAGATCAGTAGCGGAGACAGAGAGCTTACTGAGCGAGCAGAACAGTACATAAAGATTGCGCTTCGCCATTCTAAATCACAGTGTTTACTTTTTTTCATCACCAAAAGCGAGCTGCAGCCAGCGAGGATAAAAGAGGAGTAACAACAGGAGAAAGGCATCAATATTGCAGATGTTTGTCTCGAGCGGAGAAGGGAAGCAAACCTGCCAAAATGAGTGTGTGTGTGTGTGTGTGTGGGTGTGTGCAGCCATCTAAAAGTGTCTCCTTTACTTTCCACCTTTCCATCCATCTTCCAGTGCTGAGGGACACTGACTTTTAATGGCCTTTTATTGCTTTATTAGAGTGCGCCAGATTTACGGCCCGGGCCCTGCCTCTGTCTGTCAGAGGGCTGCTCTGATCTACAGTATGTCGGCCTGTGCTGCTGGCTGTCTGAGTTTTAAACGACAGACTTGTAAAGAGGAGGCCAGGGACCGGGCCGCGGCTGCAGACTTGTTGTGTTAGCGAGCTAATGTTTATTAGCCTGTTAGCGTGTGTGCTTTTTTTCCCTTCCTCCATAAAACAAGTAACAGCCTACATCTGCCAGACTCTCCACCCTCCTCTGCTTTAGTGAGAGAGGTTGTTAAGAGACTTTAATGAGACTTGCTAGCAATGTGTGAATGTGACAGGTACATCCAGCAAAGGGCGCCTGTGAAACAAATGCTGCTGTTTGCTTGGTGTAAACTGTGCAAGAGGACTGATCTATATATGTATATATATTTATATATATATATGTATAGGTGTGTGTTTACATGGAAATGTTAGTGTTTGCAGCTCGTAGGTACACAAGAAGTGAGGTGTGATGTGTGTGAATGGAGTCTGCACAGTGCTGTGAGTAGTTACACTGGGGCCCAGGGCAGGCTATTTATGAAGGCATACTAGTTACACTGTAAAAAAAAAAAAAAAAAAATTGAGAAAACTCAAGGCAATCTTTGTGTTTTTCTAGATGAACTTAAGTCTTTGGAGTTTTATAAAATTATAAAATTATATAAAATTATATTTCACAGTGAGCTATTGGCAGCAATTAAAAAAATTTAATTATTAACCATTATTCCAAACTAAATATACATATACATACATATACATATATATATACATAACATCAACATTGGACATTGCATTGGACAACAATGCCTGTATATGGCAAAAAGTAATAAAGGAAATTTAATTGAATCATTTAATAGTTTGTTTCTAGTCTTTATACTATATGTTGAACAAGCAGGCAATCTGATATTTGCTCCTGAGTCTATGATTGTGTTTGTGTGGGTACCAGCTGGAGAGGTGGGTCCAGACTCCCTGCTTTGACACATGTAACACACAATGGGACTCTGATCATTTGTGACTTTTATCCATGAAAGTGGGGGAGGGGAAAGAGAAAATGAAAGAGGAATTGAGAGGAGAAAAGGATGAAAACAAGTTGGTAGAGGGAGAGTAAGAGTGAGGGGCAAAGAGCAACCTTGGAAAACACCACAAGACTAGAAACACAGTTTTTCTGAGGGCTTGTACACACACACACACACACACACACACACACACACACACACACACACACACACACGCACACACGCACACACCAAGCCCCACAAACACACATATTCCGTGGTCACCGGATCCTGAGACGACGGCTTGTGCAACAAGGTGGGATTTGGACTTTAAGTGCAGGCCGATCAATTGAGCTGTAATGGTACCTTAGTGCCAAGGCCATTCTCTGAACTCTGCAGTCAATACCAGAGCCAGGTAATGGTCCTGAATTCAGACTTTCACTCACAACTTTCTCCCCTCTCTGTCTCCCCACCTGGCCATTTCACCAAACAGAGGATGCTCCACTTTATTGCTTGTTGGTTTATTGAAGGAAACAATACAGTGGAGGAGGTGTGGCAGAGTGGATGGATGGCAGTAAACAGCTGCAATGTTATTGTGTCCCTCAAGATGACTTCTGACCTTTCCCTATAGAATATATATACATATATATATATACATATATGAACACAATTTTATCAGGGCTAGGCTGAAAAATGTATCATGATAAAATGTTATATATCTATCTATATCTATTTTTTAATAATTGTATTTAATGCCTATATTTTGAATTTAACCACCTTAATTTGAATTTAATCACTTTATTTAAGGCACACAGATGATATCTCACTCCATACTGTTTCTGTTGTTGTGTGACATGTTGATGGTGCAACTGAACAACACACCTGTTAACTGATTGTCTGTTTGTGTGTCACTAATAGCACGCTCCATTATCAAGGGATATGACAGGTTATTTATGAGCCAGGGTGTATTTCTTATGTGCTTTCACGGCAGTTTGCATTTAATGGATTTGAGTGAAACTAATGAACATTTATTGAACAACTTTCTTATTGCTATTGATGTTGTGTCTATTACCAATATGTATTACTAATGTTTTGTTGCCCAGGCCTGTGTGCAAGTGTTGTGGACCTCAAAGAGGAACGCAATTTAGTTTTACAATTATATACACTTTCATACAGCTTCCATACAAGATTGTACCTAAATATTTTTTCATGCAAATGCAAGAATATGTTTATGGCATGTATGTGATAAACAAAACAACCATAATACAACCAAACTACTATGTACAAAAATGCAAGAATTTTTGTGTATTAGAAGTATTAGTATTATTTCGTATGATGTCAGTATTATCATAAGCATGTATATAAATCAAATTAAACAGAGCATTTTATGTACAGTAAATTTCACAACTTACAAATATTTTTTTTGTCTAGTCTAATAGTCTAGTCTTCCACATTGATGCAGAACTGTGATTTACTGGCTTTGTATGTGTGTTTGTCATGCAACATGTCCAATATTTCAGCTTCACTACCCCTGCCTCTGCCTAATGCCTGAAAAGTGAAAGAAACTCCTATATGGTACAACGTGATACACTGCGATATGATACAATATGTAACAATATAATTTGTCACTATACACTGAAATTCATTTTGCATCCACAATAGGATAGGATAGAATAGAGCACGATGCGATACGATACGATACGATACGATACGATACGATACGATACGATACGATACAATACAATACAATACGATACAAACTTGCACTTGCTTGACAGAAAACAGTGTGAGGGAAGAAGCAGAGATATTCATCTGCACACTGATAAAGGAAAGAGAGGAGAGATGCACGGAGCGGGAGATGCACGGATGTACGGAGGCATGGATACTGTAGAGAGCAATAGTGAGAGTCATGAGGAGGAACAAACCAGGAAAATATCGGGCTGCGGTGGCTGAACATAAGGGGATAGTAAATGTAAGGGGTTCTGGCTTCTGAATACATACTGGTGTGTTAATTTAAGTTTGTGAGTGTGCGTGTGAGTGTGCCTTTGTGTGTGGGCACACACCCGCTCTATCTGCCCAGCGACCCAGAGGAAATGGCGAGGAGCAGAATGCTGTAATGGTTTAGAGTCGGAGGCAGACAAATATATAGCAGCAGAACATTACACACCCTAACTGAATGTTAATACTCTGCATATCGGCAGAAATCTGAAACGCTTCACATAAGATTCCATCGGGCTTTGTGCTCTCGCCCGTTTCATTTTCAATATCTTTCCGCCTTAGGGAGATGCACTTTGTTTTACACTGATATGCTTTTTGTCTGCTTGGTCTGTGTCTGGGTACAGAAAATCCGCATGCTGAGATACTGGTGTGATGCTTGTGTGGCCTTCAATCCTTCTGCCTTTTTATTTTTCATACATGAACACCGGAGTTCAAGCAAAGCCCCTACTGACATTTTACTCCCCTAAAGCACGACTCAACTACAGATCACTAGCTACAAGATAAGTTAAAGCATTTAACATTTACGCCTCAAATATATCTAAAAATGCTACACATATAACATATTTTGTTGAGTTGTGTACTTACATTATCCCAAATGTTTCCAACAATCTTTAAACATAGAGAAATTCATAATTAATTCAAGCTAACAGTTTGTTTCCTGCTGGCTGTTGCTAGCTAGTTGCTAAAACTTCCTGGAAAACATGATGTAAGTCAGACTAGTCCGAGAGTGAGAAAGAAAGTCGGCACATGTTTTCAGCTACCATAGATATAGTCAAATAAAGAGTGGAAGTACATTTTAAAAAAAGGAACATTAAAAATACATGTTTTTTTTTGTTTTTTTTAAAAAAAGAATAAGTACTGTTCATGTTCCTTTTTTTTACATATTAAGTTCATTGTGAATCATTGTTACCCTCTGATTATTTTTGCAGAGTTAGCTGCTGTTAGGGGAGATGATCCACTGTTGAACCATCTGTTTTATGGCAGTAGAAGAAATTTCAGGACACAATACTGGCTTTGAAGAATTCATTGTAAGGCATTACTGCCCTGAATTGCTGAATAATTCAATGTACAGAGAAAATGAAATTTCAGGTTGGCAGACTGTGTTTGTTTAACTGTGGTCAGGTACAAGCCTGAGCACATGACCCAGCTGACAGTATGTGACAGTGTTACACATCTGATATTTAATTAAAGGCCACTATTGGTCCATTGAATCAGCCAGCCCATATGTCACAGGCACAGAAAGAGAGTGTGTGAGAGAGAGACTGAATAAATAACCAGAACTAAAGTACTGCTACAGTGTCGATTACATCCCATAGTGTGGAAGTGTTGGACAAACAGGAGGCTTATAAAATGTTGTTTTTTTTCCATTCTTAGAGCTGCACCAGTAATGGAACTAGAAATGCTTTAAAGGAAGTTCACGAGGAAGGACAACAGGGTCATTAAAATTTAAGAGTTGATCTTAATATGAGTAAAAAATATACTCAAGTTGATTTTGTTTGACAACTTTCATTCAAGATTAAATATCTTAAATCAAATATATTTCTTCTAACCAGGCAGTTTTTTATGAAGGCATTTTAGTTGCTTCAGGCGTTTTGTTAATTATCTTAATGAGATATTATAACTTGTTGGTGTGATTTTATTACTGGTTCTGAGTAAGTTAATGCTTGAAACTACAATTATAAAGCAATCTGATCAACACCGACAGGTACAAAACTGCTCTGTCGAAGTCAGAATTTCTTATTTAAAGCATCTCATCCTTTTCATCTGTTCACATATAAGAGCAGATAATGTCCAAATGGAATTCACTTTATAATCATTCTCCCTCCACAGCGCAGCCATCATGTATTCATGCTTACAAAAGACAGCGGAGAACAAAGGCTGTACTTAACAAATTCAATATATTGGTTTAAGAGCAGACTTTTTCTGTTCTGCCTGTCTCATCCCTAAACAAATGAAAGTAGGTGAGTATGATGGAATCATACAATTCCAGACAGTTGTTTTCCTTTTCAACCCTGAGCAAAATCTCAAAATTTTAACCTATTAAAGGTCAAAGGTCACAAAAATCATCATCCTGAAGATCATGAATGACGATAACAAACAGAGAAATTTTGGTAAAGAAATCTTGGGTAACACTTTCTACGACAGTCATGTCTATAATGCTGCATAAGAACATTCATAGCATAGTATAATGCATGTATAAGGCTTCATAAAACACTATAAATGTTTATAATCATGCATGACGACTTACAACAATGTTTATAAAGTATTACAAGTGGTGGAAAAAATGTATGAGTGCAACAATCATAATGCTTTATACCCATGACAAAGTGATAAAAGTGTTTGAAGAAGAATCCTGGTTTAGCATCAACAGCACAGCAGCAGAATTTTAGCCAATTATAAAGTCACACAGACAACTGCTCAAACATATAACAGATTTTCCAAAACACCCAACTTCACTTACAAGTAAAGGATAGTGTCCATTGAGGAGTCCATTATCAGGAATTAATGGACAGTCCTGCAACCAGCCAGATATGACTTGTGGAAAAACCTTTGACTTTCTTTGTAAAATGAATGAAAATATAAATTAATCGTCATATTATTTTCTTCCTTTGGTTGGTAACCATGGTATAAGTGGGATAATGCCTTGGTTGCCTCTGTAGATTCCCTTAATTTCTGATTATGGACATCTTATCAGCATTATCCCTTACTTATAAGACATTTTAATCAAGCTTATAAACACATCATAATGTCCTATGGATGTACTTGTAATGCATTATAGACATGACCTTCATGAAAAGTGCTACTATATCCAGCTCAGGACCAAAGTGTTGAAAGGATCAAAATACAATAATGACCAACATCATTATCCTCCGGTGGCTCGTGAGGCAGAATCAATCATAGCTTGATGACGAGACTATCTTGCCAGGCGATCTGAAGCTGAGTTTTACAAACACATAACTCATCCCTGTTTTTGTCATCAAGCCTGATAAGCAGCACTTTAGGAAGTGCAATTACTCTAATGAGAGATACCGTGTCCATTTAAGAAAGATAAACCAGTGATACTCACAACAGCCGAAGACGAACCCTGTTCCATACTAAACAGGTGACACAGAGGTTATCAGGTAATGGTGCAGTTTCTATTCTTCACAGGGGCTCTGTTCTGTTGAGCAGGAACTTCCTGTACTGTCCTCTGACAAATGATATAATCTGTGTGACTGACAAACAGCAGAGTGTCAGTAACAGCTCCATCATGCAGAGCGTGTCTCGCTGTTTTATTTTTGATGCGTGGTGCACATGTTTCCTGATGTGTCAGATACGGTCACTAAGGTTTTATGTGCATGTTTCATTTGGCGGATTCATGACGTACATATGTTTGTGCATGTGTCGCTCAGGGAGCGCTGGCAGATGATGCTGTTTGGATGCAGGGCACACAGATATATTTGTGGCCGAGGTGGGATTGTCTCGTTGCATGTCAATGAACCCCCAGTGTCACTCCTGTGTGATTATTGCTGCAAGAAATGACACAAATCAGCCCTTCAGCCCACAGAGACAGAGACGGAGAGGGAGAGGAGGTGGAGGAGAGTGTGACATAGGAGGAGGGATCATTTTAGAGACGTGATGTTCTCAGATAATCTTGAGCATGTTTCTGCTCTGTTTGTCCACGTGTGTGTATGTGTGTGTGTGTGTGTGTGTGTGTCCTATCAGATCCAATGACTCCTAACAGCCACGATGACCAGCTGAGCCCCCTACACACACCTCTGCTTCCTTCACCATGAAGTCCCCAGGGAGACTGGAGACTTTTTGGTTACATGAATGTTTTGTATAAAAATGTGTCGGTGTGAAACTGTGTCTTCATGCTCATTAGCACGGATGAAATTATACTAATTATACCAAAATATAAACACAACACTTTTGTTTTTGCTCCCATTTTTCAAGCGTATAAAAGATCTCAGACTTCCTCTATGCACACAAAACACTTATTTCTCTCAAATTTTGTTCACAAATTTGTTCACATCTCTGTTAGTGAGCATTTCTCCTTTGCCAAGATAATCCATCCACCTGACAGGTGTGGCATATAGAGATTAAACAGCACGATATTTTTTTTTTTACCAGTGGTGGAACGAATATCAGAAACGTTTACTCAAGCACAAGTACTGTCACATTATTGAAATATTTTCAACTACAAGGAAAACTACATGTGTTAAGTTTAAAGTACAAAGTATTCTTGTCAAAACTCAGAGTATTACTTACTTTTTAACCACTGATGTTTGATGCATTCAACAGCAGCCATTCAAAGTTATTATTTCCTGATTTCAGCTTCTCAGAAGCGAATATTTTCTAGTTTCATTTTTCCTCTCTGACAGTAAACATGAGACATTTGAGGACATCATTGTGCTTTTGGAAGCACTAATCTGACAATTTATGGACCAAACAACCAATTGATCAATGGTGAATTAAAATAATTGTTAGTTGGAGCACTTGACGAAAGGCTTGGATGTTAATTCAGCACTCAATTGTGATTTTAAAGTCACTAAGTAGACGACATAGTGCAATGCAGAGTAAAATTACAGACTTGGAAAAAGCGCTCATAAAAGTACAAGTAACCCAAAAATAACTTAACTACAGTAACTTGAGTGGTTGTAATTTTTTTTACCTCCACCCCTCACTTTTACAGAGATGTGTCTTGGACTGGTTACAATAAAAAGTCACTCTAAAATTTGCTTATCTATCTATCTAAAAATTAAAACGTTATTAGACACTTAACTATGAATATTTCACATAGGGCTTACAGATACATGACCAACATTATTCTGCCTTTGACTGACTAGTATGTATTGGCATTGTTGGTTGGGTTTAGGTATGATGAATGATTGGTTAGGGTTAAGGTAAGAATATTAGGGGAGAATATTAGTTAGGGGCAGAGTAGGACAGGTCATGACTTTGCCTTCATAGGAAAAAAATCTGGTATCATTAGCCCTAAGTGAAATGGCTACAGTTGACTGCCTAATAAACGTTTTGGTTTTTTTCCAAGACAAAACTGCACATTTTAGAATTGACTTCACCAGTGCTCACTAACAGGGAATTTAACAAAGTTGTGAACCTAATTTGAGAGAAATAACCCTTTTGTGTGCATAGAGGAAGTCTTAGTTGTTTTACTTCAACGCATGAAAAATGGGAGCAAAAAAAAAGTTGAATGTATTTATTACTCTGTTATATGGCCACAGTCTGCGTGTCCGACCCAGCAGAGGTGACAAACATCGCTGTGACTGATGGGACGTTTTGTCCCTGAAGTCCCTGCGAGACTGAGCTGCATCTGGAGACCACACATACACACACAAACACACACGCGCGCACACACATGCACTATTGTGCTCTTTTAATGAGTGTATCAGAGAACAAAGCTGATAAAAATGCGTGCCATAGCCCAGCCTTTAAAAAGAGAATAAGAAATGGGCTACAGTGTTTTCACGCAGCATGCCTAATCACACTGCACACACAGCACATGCACCTCGCATACTTCCACATACTGTACTGGAATGAAACAAACACACAAATTCATGGACACAATTATACACACAAACAGATAAACACACAAATACAAATTTAAATAGCACAAATATATAAATACTGTGCATGTCAATGTGGGTTCAACGCTTCACTCCACTGTACAGGATTGCTTTGACAGCTGCATTTGCATTTCTCTGCTGGAGTGCACACACAAGAGGCACTCAGTGTATACAATAGACTCCAACTGATATAGGTTGACTGATATTATCATCCTGATATCGGCCTGTTAAAGCTACATCGGTGTACATATATGTTGTCTGATATATGCCAACATGATTTTTTTTTCTTTTTTACAGAACATCATGCAGTTTGATTTTATTTTTAGCTTATAAGTAGCATTTCATGTATATTTGATTATTTTAATATCCTTTTTACATAATGAATGTACATATAGTTTGCTATTAAAATATCCTGCCTGCATTAGATATTCTTGTCACAAGTATTTGACAACCACATCTGAGAGACATCGTTGCAAAAAAAAAAGTGTATTTCTATTCTTTATTCTTTATAAAGACTAATTGCTGATATCTATTATTTTTATTCCGTAATATTGGTGGCAGCCCCCAAAATGCAGTATTGGTCAGGCTCTAATACACAATTAAACACATCCCCTACTTTTTTCAGTGTGTGTGTGTGTGTGTGTCTGTGTGACATTCTGCTAACATAATATTGTCCAGTATATATTTAAACTGGTATTTTTTAAATTTCCCCACTGCTCCTAAAACTCTTCTTCTTTTATTTTCCATATTCTTTCTTTCATCCGTCTCATTATCACACCTTGTCTTTTTCCCTCCCTATGAGCCCGTCTTTTTCTCTCTGAGCTGTATCTCTCCCTGATGTTGTTTTGAAAGGTTATTCGTCTTTGTTAATCTCTGTTAAAAGTCATAAACAGCACTCTTCTCTTTTATATAGAAATGTGCTTACTTGTGCTGTAGAGATATTGCTCCTCGATCTTTGCCTCATGTGTGGCCCGTTGCTGTTGGTTTCTTCCCCACCAGGGGGCAGTGGCACTACACTGATGGCTCAGCCGGTGGAGGTGTATCAGGCATGGTTGGAGCTGACACATTCCCAGGAAGTTCCTGAGCGTAGCAGCAGCGGGCCGAGCTGCATATCAATGAGTCCTGATGAATAATGAAGGTTCGAGGAGGGGAGAACATTTTGTTATTAATGTGAATCTGTTGTCTTTCATTTAGATTGTGGAGTTAGTCCCTTTGTCAAGAGAGGTGTGTTGACACACTCTTACGGCAGGATGGTAATTTACTCTGTGTGTATGTGTGTGTGTGTGTTTGAGAGAGAGAGAGTGTGTGTAGAAGTGCATCAGAAGCTGTCACTCAGCTGTAATTAGGGAGAGTCTCTCCTGCTGTCCTCCGACACTGTTTGAATTTATCTTGCAAACACTGTGCAAATGTACTGTATGTGTTTGTGTGTGTGTGTGTGTGTGTGTGTGTGTGTGTGTGTGTGGACAGTCAAGTTGTGTTTATGGCGTGTTTTATCATCTGATTTGCAGCCGGTGAGGCTATTCTGCAGGTTTTTCTTGTGCACATCCATTCTGAAATCAGTTTAAGTTTTACTGTTGTACACTGTTTAAGAGTGTCCATCTGTGTGTGTATGCATGATGTATGAGAGGGTGTGTGTGTATGTGTGTGTGTGTGTGTGTGTGTGTGTGTGTGCT
>JAJHUR010123482.1:0-21886 GCA_027495735.1 Lutjanus campechanus | reverse complement strand
AATCCCTATCAACATATGGCGGAGTTGTAGGTACCTAAAAAAGTGAGACCTAGGAATATTGAATTGCTTCACTAAATCCTCAAAAGATTTCAATGAACCATTATAATATAGATCCCCTAAAGTGACTATACCCCTCTCCAGCCATACCTTCCAATATAAAGTGGATTTACCAATTCTTAATTTTGGATTCCACCATATACTTGAAGAGACATTCAGAAACGGATCAAATTTAAATAATCGAGCAACCTTTGTCCAGATTAATTTAAGATGAGAAATTATTGGGTGCATTTTTGCTTCATTACTTAATTTAATAGACAAGATTTGCAGGGGTAACAAAGGGGCTACTACAGCTTGTTCGATACCATACCAAGGAGGGGCCCTTTCGGGAGGGAGAGACCAATGGGCTAGATGTCTTAGATTAAAAGCATAATAGTAAAACAACATCTTTGGCAACCCCAACCCTCCTTTATCAGCTGGTCTTTGTAATTTGCTGTGGTGCAGACGGGGGCGTTTACCGTTCCAAATAAATATCTTGGATATTCTGTCAAACCTTTTAAAATAATAATGGGGAATTTCTAAGGGGAGTGAGTGGATAAGATAGTTGAGCTTAGGGATACAGTTCATTTTTAAAATATTTACTTTACCTGCCATGGACAAATTAAGAGTTGCCCATCTCTCTGTATCACAAGAAATTTTTTGTAATAATGGGTCAAAATTAACTTGAACCAAATCTTTCAGCTGCCTAGGAAATCGAATACCCAAATACACAATACCTTGCGTGGGCCACTGAAATACACCCGGGTGGAAGGCAGTAGAGGGGCAATAAGCTGTTAAGGGGAGTGCCTCAGACTTCGACCAGTTCACCCTGTAGCCTGAGAATTTTGAAAATGAGTTTATGATTCCTAGAAAACATGGTACAGATCTGCTGGGGTCGGATTAATCAAATCATTTTTTAAGAAATTCTACATTCTACTAGGGCTGCTCGATTATGGAAAAAATCATAATCACGATTATTTTGGTCTATATTGAAATCCTGATTATTTACACAATTATGTCTTTGAATTTGGAACAGCATTTATTGAACATGTTTTAAGAAAACCTCTCCTGTTAAATATATAAAAATATCTTGTAATGCAGTAGTAAAAAATAAACTGTTGTACTGCACTCAATCTTTTGAAAACAAGAAATAAATAAAATACAATGAGAGATAGACGCTGCTCAGCCTCACCCTCTGCCATCTTCACACGTGTTTAACCCTCTGGAAACTACGACATCGCCCGCGATGCCTGATGATATCTTTTACTTAATCGCGCATATTTCTGGAATGTCGATAGATAGAAACTTACTTTTTTTCTTTGGCGAAAAGGGGACATCTCCGCCTTTCAAACGGCACCTCCGCTGTGTCTGTGTTATGCTTCCTCGATTCTCAGTGTTCAATAGGAAAACCGTGCGCCGTCACATGGTGTGCCAGTGTCCAATAGGAGACCCGTGTGCTGCACAAAGATCCTCTATTCACGGTAAGATGGCTCCTCCGTCGACTTCTATGATCGCTACAGCTGAAACGCAGCCGTGAATGTAATCTCTCAGAACGGAAACACCAAATAATCGTTTTTCCTCGATTATATGAATTTTGAGATCGTCTGGAGCCAAAATCGTAATCACGATTAAAATGCGATTAATTGAGCAGCCCTACATTCTACATTCTGTTTGTATTCAGAGGCTGCAGCTGAGCGCAGCAGACGTCTCCCACCGTGCACGCATCAATGTTCAACACAGTTGTCTTAATAAAGTAAATGATCGCTCAACATTAAAAAGTAAAACTCTAAAACAGTTCTCACTCACACGCTGTGAGGCTTCAGATGGATTCTTCGGCAGTTTTTGGCGTCTTCCTTCAGTGAGGCGCTTTTTGCCACAGCCAGCTGCTGACGTTAAATCCATCCGATGCTGCAGTATTTCATCCAGATGTGTTTTGGATAAACTATAAATCCAGTGTTCTGGAAACTTTAGGCTTTCACCTGAAATTTTGTCTGATATTCCAAATGTCGCAGCAAACTTCAGTCCAGCGGATTTTATCCCTCCAGCGCTGCCACAATTTACACATTTCCATTGTTGTATAATCTGTTATTTCCACACAAAGTTGGTGTCAGACTTCATGTTGTGTGTCTCATTCAGATGGTAGAGCAAAAATGTTCTGTATTAAATGCATTAATGATCAGAGGTGTTTGAATTCATGGCACTTTGTGCTTGTTAATTAATTAATTAATGTGCTTGGTGTGCTCGGCCGGTAACATATGAGAGCAACAAAACACACACCAGCCTGCATGAAAATCAAATACCAAGAATAATACAGCAACATGCTGTGACTTTATTTTCCTTTCCTGTCAAATGCCAATTAAACATATTAGACTATGGCTATTTTACAACTGCATTTTAGCCTATGGGAAAGAACATTTTATACTAAATGTATCTAATATTGTGTTGGCCATATTAAAATAATTTATGACGTTTTGTTGGGATAAAAGAGGATAAAATAATAATTTTTTAAAAATTGCATATTAAATCGCAACATTGGAGAAAAAAATCGCAATAGCCGGGTTTCAGTCACGTGATTATGATGACGCGCAAATTCAGATGGGGGGCAGGAAGTAACCAGCAGCTCTGGATGAGATGGAGGACGGTACAGAGAAGATGGAGGAAAGTCCGTATCGTGCTAGCTTAGACGTTATTACAAGAGGAAGATATAAACAGAAAATAAGTAGATATGTTGGACGTGATCTTTATCTTATGAAAAAGACAGATTTTTTGACCGAAAAATTGCCGGCTATCGAGGCAGTAGATATTAGCAACTACCTTGTTCTCAAGACCTCTTTCTACACAAAACAGATGGAAGCATACAAAAGTTTGTAGGCATACAACTTTTTTGTCAGCAGTTGGGTCCACGACCTCGGTACCAAAGTGCTCCACAATGACTACCGTTTGGTTTTCGCCAGGGTGAGTATTTTTCCTTTTACTGTTTATTGGGTTAACAGCGCTGGCAGTTAGCAACAAACATTCAAAACTGCCACCCCGGTACCTCTCAGCATTAACTTTAGAGTTGCTTATGTTATTATTTGATCCTCCCTTACTTTCATCTTCTCCTCTCGTTGACGCTCTCTAACATGGGCTTACTTTTCTGGTAACCAAGATTAAGTGTAGGAGTCCAGTCTACCGAGTCAACGTCCTTTAAAGCGCTAGGACAGCCTAAAGAGACCAACAAATCTCTAATTATACGTTTGCCTCCCCGCTAAGCACGTATTGTTGTCAGTTACAGGACTACAAACTCTAAGAAAACAAAGAAGAAATCACAACTTCACCATTACAAACTAAGGAAACTAACTATAAGCTAACGCTACATAAACAATGCCACAAAAGGTAACTTAACATTGACAAAGGTTCAAAAACAGCGTTTTTCGGTCAACTTCTTACATTTTTTGCCTTTGTGAAATACAACTTAAGGCACTCGATAAAAGCTTTTTGTTGTTTCTCTTGATTTGAACAACTGTAAATGATGCAAAACATGGGCATTATGCAGTTTGTTGGACTGTTTCTTCAGGAAAAAATCACTTCCTGCCCTCCATCTGCATTTCCCGCCACAGCGATGCAGCGCTGTGACATCATGTGAAAACAAGCTATTAGAATATTTTCCCAAATCGTTCAGCCCTAAGGTGGATGCCAGCTGCTGGAAGGGAGAGCAAGAGCGAACAAAGTGCTCAGCTTTTAAGCTCAGAGGCCGAGGTGAGCTCAATCAGCTGATGACCCACCCATGTCAGCCAGTCTCCAGCCTCCAAGACAGTGGGAGGGGCGTAACCCCCCCTTTAAGATCAAGGTCCCACCTTGACATCTCAGATGAGGCCAAAATCCCCATGCCCAAACTACATGTCAAAATGTTGCTCTCAAACATGAGCAAAGCTCAACATGTCACTAAATTCCAGCTACCAAACACACAAAACTAATCCAAAGTAGCATCTCCAAAGGTTCCTCTGAAGAAAAGGCTCACTATCCCACCAAGTCGTCCCACAAAGAAGAAACCAGGCTACAACAAAGCTCATACAGACAAATCCAAACAAAGCATGAGCTATGGCACTTATTTTACCAAAGCTAACAGGCAAACTACCTACATGCGACACTAACGAATGACATGACCATTTCCTCATTCATGCTCTTAACCTACCAATCCAAATTCTAATGTCTGCCTATCCATTCTAAGGCATGCCAAGCTGAAACAAAGTGGCTAATCAGACATACCACCAAGTCCAGACAAAGTGCACCGATCTGTCCACAGTAACCATATGAGGAGACGACAAACCCAGGGACCAAATAATCATGTCAGCACTGGAACATGTGCAATGGTGAAAACAAGCCACCACAGAGGCCAGACTCCCCAGCCCTAACCAATTCCACTAACTAACTAGCTCAACCCTAGTCTTCTGACAGATAATTGTGGGGGGTACTTATGCACTAATTCCACCAGAACCAAAAGGCAGCCAGGGAACTGGCAACCCCCCAGAAACCAGGGAAGCCACATTCTCCGCCACCCAATGCAAAAACAACATCGAGATCAACCACTTCAGCCTACAAGGGGATACATTACTCTGACAAACTGAGAGGTGGCAAAAGTCACCAAATGCATGCACCAACACTTATTTTAAATTAACAAATGGGCTTGCAACCTAAACACATTTGGGGATGAATGCTGCTCTCTTCAAACATCCACCAAAACAAACTCCACAAAAGTAACTATAGTGTAACCAGTCTAAACAGAACAAACAAAAAACCTTGTGTGGTACTCCCAAAATGCTAAATATCAATGACACTTCAATCTAGCCTTCCAACAAGTTATTAGACTTGAATTTAGCATTAACAAATCACAAGGGTTAGAACCAAATTGGTCATGAACATACTAACCAACAGTTACTCATTTGTCACAGGCTGGGGGGGACCACTGCTTTAGTCATTAAGAAGATATACTGGTAATAACTGAAATGAAGATAGGTTTACAGTGATAATCCACTCAGTATGTACTCGCCTCTATGCCGATGCGATGATGGGGGAAGATCTTCAGTTCACAAAACAATCCTGGAGTTTTAGGAGAAACAGAGTAGCAGCCTCATCCAGTACAATGGCAGAGAATGGTGACCACGGATAAAACGTTAACATAGCACACAAAACAAACACAAAATGCCTCCATCCTGCTTGTGTGGTGTAATCCAAGTGTCCGCAAGCCGTGACATTAAAATTTAACCACAAAAGACGCCATTTACACCATGTTTTTAGCTGAAATGTCAACTGTAGCCTCCCAGGTAGCATGTAAACATGGCGTCGATGTATCACGAGCCTTCGTATATCTCTTAATGGATGCACGTGTGACAATATCGCAAGATCGACGCCATGTTTATATCTTACCTGCTACATGCTACAGCTGACATTTCTGCTAAAAACATGGCGTAAATGGCGTCTTTTGTGGTTAAATTTTAATGTCATGGCTCACGGACACTTGGATTACACCACACAAGCAGCATGGAGACATTTTGTGTTTGTTTTGTGTTCTTTTTTTTCATTTTATTCCTGGTCTCCATTCACTGTCATTGTACTGGATTTGGCTGCAACCCAGTTTTCTGCTGAAACTCCAGGATTGTTTTGTGAACTGAAGACCTTCACCCATCATCACATCAGCATAGAGGAGAGTACATATTGAGTGGGTTATTATTCTGCGGCGGACTTTAAAGAGATGTATCTAATATTTCTGTGTGTCTTAAAAACATTAAAAGTAAATTTAAAACACTCAATCTATGTCATATATAACTAAATATTTAGTTGAGTTGTGTGTTTACAGTATCCCAAATGTTTCCAGCAATCACAATATAATCAGAAAGATAAGCAAATTTATTCAAGCTACTGGTGAATTTTCTACTAGCTGCTATAACTTCAGGGGAAACATGGCAGAAAACAGAGAGCAGTTTACTTGCCTGACAGGGCAGTCCTTATTGTTGAGCCTTGCAGTTCACTATTTGTTTGTACTGAAATAAATGATAAACAGTGCTTAAAGCCAACGTTACAGTGAATATTAATATGTTTTCCCTACAGATGTAAAGATGACAAAATCACAACAAAAATCAGGACACAATGTCGCAGAACAATTGACTATGAGTTTAAATAACACACCTGTAGCCATTAAGCCCAGGCCAGGCTTTCCCCCAGAACATATTCCAAATCTGCTTATTGTTTCAAAGCCTCACATTTAAGAAGCTAAACAACAATTGGTTGACATTTTGTTTGAAAAATGACTACATGATTAGTCGATTATCAAAATAGTTGAGGAAAAATGATCGAACCTTGACTAATTGATGAACTGACTAATTATTGCAGCTCCATGAGGGATTCATAGCAAATGGAAAGAAAGACAGTGTGTGTGTGGTTCTGTTATTCTAAACCAAATTTATTTTATTTTTCAGACAGAACATCAATATCAACTGTAGCAAATTCTCTTTAATTCTCTAAAAATACTAAATGTGCGATGCATTCATTTTTTAATTATATACTCAGTTATCTACCATGTGCTGGAGAAGAGTTTATGCAGCAGGGTTGGGGACTCAGATGTAGTGGAGTAAAATATGTTTCAGTGCATTAAAATGAGGCAGGAAAATGGTATACATACAAGCATTATATTGTTTTCTTTCAATTGCATACAAGAAACTTTGAAGTGTAGAATGGGCTGTACACAACAAACAGGCTGCAGTACTCACACACACACACACACACACACACACATTGAACACTGAGATATTCTCATATTTTACCCTGTTTTTGAATGTACACCTTGAGTTTTATGCCAAATCAATATTTATCTCTGAAAGTGATGCTTGAATGATTCACTGTAATTTGTGAGACGTCAGCTTTAGCTGAGACGACTGAGTTTCAGTCGACAGCAGAGATGGTACATGAGGACAGGTCTGATGGTCTGGTCTCTGAGCCCATAGATGAGAGAACTCAGACATCTGGGGAGGATATAAATAAACACATACAGAACAGCCTTAATGCGTGCAATCATTACTCTTTGTAGGGTTATTGAGACTGATACAATAATAGTGGCGTGCATAGTTGAGGAGAGACTGAGTCCCAGCTGGACCAGATGTAGCAGCAGTGTGTTTCGAGCCTTATGAGCTGAAGCTTTGTCTGTGGAGGCTGATCTGGCTGCTATCATCACACCAATATAGGAGCAACTGACCACCACACCAGCTGATAGAAACACAAAACAAGTGTAGGCTTTCTCATAATGTTCAGACACTGAGCCAAGCAACATGGCTGTGGTAGAGCAAATATCTGTCATCTGCAGGCTCTCCAGGTCTTCAAATGGAAAATCTAACAACAAAATAATTCGAATGAGGACTTTTAGTAAACTGAAGGCCCAAACCACAATGATAGCCACTGCTGTGTTTCTGATGGTGATGATGGCAGCGTGCCTCAGTGGGTAGCACACAGCTACATATCTCTCCAGAGACATCACCACCAGTGTGAGAGGGGAGATTTCACTTGGAAGGCTCGTGAGCATTGTGAGAAAACCACACACAGGATATGTCATCTTTATTCTACAAGTAGCCAATATGTACATTAACTGACTGAGTGCCAGCTGTAGAGTGTCTGCAAAAAGGAGGTTAAACACAAGAATGTAACGGGAGGTCTCACAAAACACAGATTTGCTCCTCAGCGTGAATAACATGGTGACATTAATGAAGAGGAACAGACAGCATGGCATTCCAATCAGTGTGGAAAACAACACTCTTTCCAGAAGTCCTCGATACTGCTGTTCAGTAGCAGTAATGAGAATCTGAGACTGATTTACATACAACATCTTGGAAAAATTAAAAAGAATAAATATTACCTTGTTGATGTTACTGAAGCACGGTTTGCATTCCTAGAATAGAGAACATCTTTATAGTACACATTCCTGTTATGGTCACATGCAAAACACAAAATCATTCACATACATTTTCTCTGTGCAGACAGTTAGCAGTGTAGAGGACTGGTTTGTTTCCATGCAGGCAGAGCTGATCTGCAGGGTTTGTCTGCTCTTGCATGTCATTTATGAGCTCTCTCTTCACACCTACCTGTGTGTCATGTTCACATGATTTCCAAAAACAGGTGATGTAGTCTCTCATTCTCCACACCCTCAATAATCTGATTGTGTCCAACCGATTATCGTTCACCGATAACGGCTCCCGTTCTATCGAATCTGTGAAATGTCTCGCCGATAGAAAAAAAAAGTGTGACAAATAAAGAACGTGCTGGTGTAATGATTTATTTTGTCCAGTAGAGCGCGCTGAGCTGAGCTCACATTTCAGTACCTCCCCCACTCTACTCTTCAGCACAGCACCAAACCTCACTGACCGGACCAGTACAGCAGCATCGCAAAACTTTTTCCCTCTTGCCACAAGCAACAGTAAGTTAGTTCATGAAGTAAGTAACTGTTAACATAACATCATTGGAATAATTATAGACCCTTTCAACGTAAAAGTGCCCCCAGCCAAGATCCCTCGTGTATAATTAATTACGAGGCAACTTTACCATCGCAGAAGTTGTCTTGTAGCATTACATGAGTGACGTTAGCAGAATGAAGGGATCAGTTCATGTTTAAGTAGCAAAAAAGTAAAAACAGCCCGACACATGACATGCCGCTGGTATAATTGTGGATTGGATTGTCCTGTGTTCATTTCCCCGTGTTTGTGAACGCGGTTTGTATAAAAGCATAGAAGGGTACAGTTTAATACAAATGCATGGTTAAAAGGATTGAAGAAAGCACTAGTCGCTCGGCTGCGCCCACACAGTACAATGCACTTGCAGTAAAAATAATAAAAGATATCTAGACAGGAAACGACTAAAACAGTGAAAAAAAAAACTTTATCGCACAAATTGTGAGATGAAGTAACAGGTCGTTGAGGAAGATTATGGATTTGGGAATAATAACACCTGTGGATTATAACGTTTTAAATCTGAACTTTGAGCCTGACTGAACGTTGTGGAAAACGTGGAGTCAGGTAAGAAATATTTCTGTGGATATTTTAGCTGTGATGAGCTCTGGCTGAGGAGTCAGACGGTGTCTGCTGCTCTGGACTGATGTGAGCTTTAGGTGAATACTTTGAGGTCCAGGTGGTAATAGTGGTTGCGGTTCGTTTTGAATTTCTGACAGTCATATGGCTGCTATATTGTTTAAGAAAGCTCACATCAGATCATTCTTGTGCTGCAGTTGAAATCTGTCGGTTAGGAGACGTGTGTCGGCTCTTTTCGGCGCTGCTAGCCGGTGCAGCAGCAGTGGATTAAAACGGGCTGTTAGCTCGTGGCTTTAAACACTGTAAAAAATTATTTTTACATCCATAAGAAATACAACAGGCAAGGCATCTTTATTTATATAGCGCATTTCATACCAATAGGCAACTCAATGTGCTTTACATAAAGACAGAACATTTAACATTAAGAGCAAAAAATGTAAAAAGAAAACATTTTAAAACATTAAAAATTAGAAATTTAAAATATTAAAAATACAGTTAAAAGAAAGAAAGAGAAAAGAATATAGGAAGTACAAGAAAGAGTGCAAATCCAAAAATTATAATTAAAAACTCTTAAGAGCTCAGTCATACGCACATGAAAAGAGAAACGTTTTTAACCTGGATTTAAAAGTGCTTACAGTTAGGGCTGATTTCAGTTCTGCTGGTAGTTTATTCCAGTTGTGTGCAGCATAACAGCTAAATGCTGTGTTATGCCCCAGTCTAGGGGTGTCTGAGACATAACATGAACGGCTCCATCTTCCCCAGCTCCCAAGGATCCACAGAGACAATCGGTTGAATGAACAAAGAAATCGGGAATTTATTTACAAGAATTAAATTAGGTTATTAAATAATAGGTTGAGTTAAACTTCAGGAGGGACTAATGCCAAAAACAACAAATAAAACAATCCTGACTGAAAAGTAAATAACTAACCTAATGAGTTTGTAGGAAAACAAATGACAAAAACCTTACCTGCCTAACTAAATAAACAGGAGAAAATAGTATAAACAAAATGGCAGTCCCTCCCTATTGCTCAACAGAAATCACTCAAATATCTAACAAAGACACATGTGGCCGGTTGAGAGATGGGAAGGATGAGATCTGCTGCCTGCTGCCCCCGAACGACCGCCATCTTGACTCCTTATATGTCCGGTGAGATCAACCAACCAACCAATCAGGAGCGAGGAAAAGGTGCGCCCCTCCAGTCACTGCCGGGCAATAGCACAGACTGATTTGCATGGGAGACAAAGAGCGACAGAGAGCAGAGAACAAGAGAACAATCCCCCAACATACGGCGCTAGTTGTAACAGCTGCTTCACCATGTCTAGTTTGTACTCTGTGCTCCACTATCTGACCTGAGTCAGTAGATCTCAGAGCTCTACTGGGTTTATACTCTACTAACATGTCCTTCATGTATTCTGGACCTAAACCATTCAGTGATTTGTAGACCAGTAGCAGAACTTTAAAATCTATTCTGTAGCTGACTGGGAGCCAGTGTAAAGACTTGAGAACGGGGGTGATGTGCTCTGATCTCTTTGTTCTGGTTAAAACTCGAGCTGCTGCGTTCTGGATGAGCTGCAGTTGTTTAATACTTTTTTGGGGGAGTCCAGTCCGAAGACCATTACAGTAGTCAAGTCTGTTGGAGATGAAAGCATTAATCAGCTTCTCCTGGTCTTTTTTGGACATGAAGCCCTTAATTCTTGATATATTCTTCAGTTGGTAAAAGGCTGTTTTGGTGACTGATTTGATATGACTGTTAAAGGTTAGGTCTGAGTCTATCAACACGCCAAGGTTCCGGACCTGGTCTTTAGTTTCTAGCGATATGCCCCCACTGACATATGAAGGACAACCTTTTTCTAAAATACTACTGGTTCTGTGGTGTTGGAAATTTAAATATGAAGCCGGCAGTGTGTCATAGAGGCTTCAATTAAGGTGTGAATTTCAGCTTTTAGTGCATTTTGGCCTACAGGCTATGGTTTACACTAAAGCTGACTTACAATGCAGATTTCTCTTTTTTGGGGTGAGAGATTTGAGATGAGCAGGATGAAATCTGAGTCGAGCATGGAGCAATAATGAGTGAAGCGGCCTGGTGCAGCTCTGAGCGGGGGAGCCGGGGCATCAAACCGCTCCATGAGCGAGAAGTGGAAATTTTCACCACTCCAGGCAATCAAGAGGCTGTGGTTGCTGCAGCTCAGGATAAAGAGATATCTGCAGCTCAGGAACAGGGAGGAATAGCATATGGCTGTAGTGTAGCCAGAACCAGGGACGTCTGTGGACCAGATGAAAAAAAAGATGGCTGCAGCTCTCTGGAGGCTGGCAGCATAGGTGGAACCCTTCTGGAGGTTGGGGACGAATGGGGAACCCCACTGGACAATGGCAGTGAAGGTGAAACCCCTTTTAAGGTCAGCAACAAAGGCAAAATCTCTCTGGAGGTGGGCAACAAATGTGGAAATGTTATTTATGGCGTCTGTGAAGGCGGGACTGCACTGGAGGCCAGTGACACAGCTGAAGTGCAGGAAGGGAAGCTGGCATCGGCAGATTCTGCTTCAGGTGGGGATGAGCTGCTGGACAGGTTTCTGGAGTCTGGAGAACAGGTCTGGAGACTCCAGGTAGAGTGCATAACTGGAGTCCAGTGGCAGGAGAGCTGGTTAGGAGGCCGGTGTCAGGGGTAGATATGGCTGCGGCATCCCAGCTGGGAGAGGGGCTGTCCCAGCCTGGACACGAGATGGCTGCGGTCCAGCCTGGACACGAGATGGCTGTGGCCAACCCTGGACAGGAGATGGCTGCGGTCCAGCTGGGAGTGGAGGCTGACTCAGAAACAGATGTGGTGTCGGTTGACTCAGGGGCTGAAGAGACGTTGGCTGGAGTTTTGGGCGGCAGAACCTCCATGTTTTAGGGCAGCTGAGGCTCTGTGACACTGGTCAGGTGAGCAGCACAACATCGACGGGAGCCATGCTTCCTTCTGGAAGCCTTCCTAGACAGTGGCTCCAGGGCAGGGTCAGGCAGGGAACTGCTAGTTCTGTGCTAGCCAACTGGTAAATGGGCCAGAGGCTAGCAAGCCAGTGGCTAACGTGGGAGGTTAGCAGATTGAGGTTCCCATAGGAGGCTGCCAGACTGAGAGGCAGACTGATATTCAGTAGCATTGAGAAAGTTTGTAATCCATTAAGATCTTTAGCCAGGGCGTTTGTGTGCCATGGACAGAGGACTCACAAAATTTTGCACGTCATGTCTGTCACGTCTGGTGAAAAATTTGATATTTTATAGTCGTTGTAAAAGGGTGTGCTAAAATGGCTCAATAGCACTATCTAAAGACGAGCCCCAATGACATGTTTCAGCTACATGCATGAAAATCAATACACTTATGTATCACACCGAGACGTACAAAACAGTCTCTTGGGGCCATAGGCCAAACCCAACAGGAAGTCAGACATTTTACATCTCGTGGTCATTTTTAGCGTTTTCCATGTGTTGTATTTCAACAAACTGCTCCTACAGGATTTATTAGAATGGCTTGAAAATTGCTGTGTATCAACTAGACTACTTTGTGATTAAAAGTTATCAAAAGCTTGTGCTCATGTCAAAGGGCATGGCCGTGAGGTGGGGGCGAATTTTGATGTTTCGCCATGAAAGTGGAAATTAATATAACTTTGGGGTACATGGTCCAATCTGGAAAAAACTGAATATGTTTGATAGTAGTCCCGCCCTGAACACATCTGCTGGACAATATTTTGTGATAACCATAGCACCCCCTGCTGGCGACAGGAAATGTCATGTTTTAGACTTTGAGGTGCTGCGCCGAGCACGTTGACCATATCTGACTCAAATTCAGCCAGAAAGACCTCAAGGCCATGGTAATACCACATTGTGAAGACTGTGACATTTTGTCAAAGGGCGTCGCCCTGAGACAGTGGCGAAGTTTGATGTTTCGCCATGACACATCAAATTGCTATAACTTTGGTCCAGAAGGTCCAATCTGGACCAAATTTACAATGATTGATCATAGTCCTGCCCTGAAAACATATGCAAAAAATCTTTTGTGATAGTCATAGTGCTACCTGCTGGCAACAGGAAATGACATTTTTACATTTTTTGGTGCTGTTCTGAGCATGCTGATCATATTCAACTTAAGAGGCCTTAAGAACTTGGTGATGCTATATTATGAAGATTGTGGCGTATCATGAAACGGCGTCGCCCTGAGAGTGTGGTGAAAGTTGACCTTTGCCAAAACACATGACGTGGCCTTAATGTCAGTGTACTTGGTCGGATCTGGATTAAACTTTGCATGTTGGTTAACAGTCAGGTCATGAACATATGATATGAATTTGGAAAGTGGGCGTGGCAACCGCTCAGCAGCAGCCCCTGTGGCAAGTTTCACCGACATACACGAAAATTGGTACACACATGCATCACACCGAGACGCACAAAAAACTCTCTTGGGTCCCGATGCCTAACCCAACAGAAAGTTGGCCATTTTGAATTTTGTGGTCACGCATCATGTTCTAACAAACTCCTCCTTCAAGATTAATCAAAACGACTTCAAAATTGCAGTGTACCAACTAGACTACCTTGTTATCAAAAGTTATTAAAAGATTTTTGCTCACGTTGAAGGGTGTGGCTGTCAGGTGGCGGCAAATTTTGATGTCTCGTCATGGCTGCTTTACTCTATGATGAAGATATTTGGGTTGTGGACAAAAGACATTTGAGGATGTCATCTTAAGATTTTGGAAACAAATAAGTTAGGGAACCACTGCTTTGGTCATTAAGAAGATATACTGGTACCTGAAATGAAGACAGGTTTAAATCCCAGCAAAATTCGTTTGAAAAGACACCGAAAAAAGCCTTTGCCAGGCATCTAAGAAATGTCTGATTTTAGTTGAAAATGAAAGGTGAAAAGACAACTTTCTCATGTCATTAAAAGTAAAAAGACAACTTTTCTAGGACACCCATCCACATTCAAATGAGGTTGGAAATGAAAGATGAAAAGTAGGGCTGTACCAGTTATTAAGTTTTTTTTATATTATTCCAAATTCTGCTTATTGTTTCAAAGCCTCACATTTAAGAAGCTAAACAACAATTGGTTGACATTTTGTTTGAAAAATGACTGGATGATTAGTCGATTATCAAAATAGTTGAGGAAAAATGATCTAACCTTGACTAATTGATGAACTGACTAATTATTGCAGCTCTATGAGGGATTCATAGTAAAGAAAAGAAAGACAGTGTGTGTGTGGTTCTGTTATTCTAAACCAAATTTATTTAATTTTTGAGACAGAACATCAATATCAACTGTAGCAAATTCTCTTTAATTCTCTAACTAAATGTGCGATGCAATCATTTTTGAATTACTGCATATACTCAGTTATCTACCATGTGCTGGAGAAGAGTTTATGCAGCAGGGTTGGGGACTCAGATGTAGTGGGGTAAAATATGTTTCAATGCATTAAAATGAGGCAGGAAAATGGTATACTGCTATATATGCTTGAATGATTCACTGTAATTTGTGAGACCTCAGCCCTCTTTGTGACGACTGAGTTTCAGTCGACAGCTGAGATGGGACATGAGGACAGGTCTGATGGTCTGGTCTCTGAGCCCATAGATGAGAGAACTCAGACATCTGGGGAGGATAAAAATAAACACATACAGAACAGCCTTAATGCGTGCAATCATTACTCTTTGTAGGGTTGTTGAGACTGATATAGTAATAGAGGCGTACATAGTTGAGGACAGACTGAGGCCCAGCTGCACCAGATGTAGCAGCAGTGTGTTTCGAGCCTTACGAGCTGAAGCTTTGTCTGTGGAGGCTGATCTGGCTGCTATCATCACACCAATATAGGAGCAACTGACCACCACACCAGCTGAAACAAACACAAAACGAGTGTAGGCTTTCTCATAATGATCAGACACTGGGCTAAGAAACATGGCTGTGGTAGAGCAAATATCTGTCATCTGCAGGCTCTCCAGGTCTTCAAATGGAAAATCTAACAACAAAATAACTTGAATGAGGACATTTAGTGAACTGAAGGCCCAAACCACAATGATAGCCACTGCTGTGTTTCTGATGGTGATGATGGCAGCGTGCCTCAGTGGGTAGCACACAGCTACATATCTCTCCAGAGACATCACCACCAGTGTGAGAGGGGAGATTTCATTTGTTAGGATGGAGAGCATTGTGAGAAAACCACACACAGGATATGTCAGCTTCATTCTACCAACAGACAGAAGATACATTAACTGACTGAGTGCCAGCAGCAGAGTGTCTCCAAAAAGGAGGTTAAACAGAAGAATGTAACGGGAGGTCTCACAAAACACAGATTTACTCCTCAGGGTGAATAACATGGTGACATTAATGAAGAGGAACAGACAGCATGGCATTCCAATCAGTGTGGAAAACAACACTCTTTCCAGAAGTCCTCGATACTGCTGTTCAGTAGCAGTAATGAGAATCTGAGACTGATTTACATACAACATCTTGGAAAAATTACAAGAATAAATATTACCTTGTTGATGTTACTGAAGCACAGTTTGCGTTCCTAGAATAGACGACATCTTTATAGTACACATACCTGTTATGGTCACATACAAAACACAAAATCATCCACATACATTTTCTCTGTGCAGACAGTTAGCAGGGTAGAGACCTGGTTTGTTTCCATGTAGGCAGAGCTGGTCTGCAGGGTTTGTCTGCTCTTGCATGTCATTTATGAGCTCTCTCTTCACACCTACCTGTGTGTCATGTTCACATGATTTCCAAAAAAGGTGATGTAGTCTCTCATTCTCCACATCCTCAATAATCTGATTCAAATCATCATATTCCATTCATCAAAACCAGGCAGTCTAGGACTAAATCTGACACCTGGCTGATTGACACAACTCGTGCTGTCAGACGTGAGTGCCGTAGAGCTGAGTGAAAGTGGAAAGGGGAGTGCAGGTGTCATTTCACATTTTAAGGGACTGCTGGCGCCATTATCAGACAACTGAAAAATGCTAAAAGGAAACCTTTCTCTGATATTATTCTGTCAAACTGTCATAAGCCCCGTGTTTTGTTTAAGACCATTGACTCTGTTCTTAATGCCCCACAGACTGTCTGTATGGAGTCTTCCCCTGCTGTGTGTGAAAATTTTCTTCACTTTTTCATTGACAAGGTTGCCTCCACGAGGGCTTTAATCTCACCCTCTGTGTATGACACTTCAGTCTCTGTGCCCTGCACTGCTGTATTTGACAGGTTTGAACCTGTGACTCTGTCCTTGTTACAGGAGACTGTTGGTCAGTTAAAGCCCTCACGTTCTCCAAATGATGTGGTCCCTCCTCGACTATTTAAAGAGGTTCTCCCCACTATAGGGTCCTGTGTTAAGACACTTACCAATAGCAGGCTACAACACATTTAGAAAGGACAGAGTCAAAGGGAAGGGTGGGGGGGCTCTGCTATATATTAGAGACACTGCAATGTGAACAGATCGAATGGCCAAAGGAAACTCAGCTGGAATGTGTGGGGGTGAAGGTAACATTAGCACCTGAGTTGTCCTTTTCTCTGATTTGTTTGTACCGCCATCCGTCGGCTACGGTAGAGTTTTATGACCAGCTAAAGCTAATTTTTAATGCTTGTAATTTTGACAAAGAAGTTATTGTTTTTGGGGATTTGAACATAAATTGGGACAATAAAAAATGTAGGAAAAGGCTCAAACAAATAACAGAACAGCACAATCTCTCCCAGATGTACAGGAGGCCACAAGAATTACAAATCTTTCCAAAACAAGAATAGATTTGTTATTTACAAACAAGGTTGAAAGAATAAGTAAAATGCACAATTTTTTGACTGGCATATCGGATCATAATATGATATTGTTTATCAGGAAACTAATAAAACGGCGTCCTGATAAACCACTCAGGCCCAAAACCTGTATACTTAGCATTCCAAAAAATCAGCAGCAGAACCTGGTTGAAGCACTTAAAAGGGTCGACTGGAGTAACATCACACTAAGTGGGGACGTAGACACTGGTTGTGAATTATTCTTATCAAAAATAAATGAGGTAGTTAACTCCTTTGCCACAAAAAGGATTTTTAGGAAAAGAAAAGGAGCCTCACTGCCCTGGATTGACAATAACTGCAGAAACCTAATGAAGCAGAGAGACTGGTTATTAAAGCAATCATTAATCTCTGGCCTAACAACCGACCGACAGAAATTTACGCACGCAAGAAATAAGGTAACAGATTATTTAAGGAAGGCCAAAGCAAATTTCTTTATTAAAATCATTGAAAGTGCAAAAGGTAATGGCAAGAAAGTGTGGCAATGCTTGAACAAATTAATGGGTAGGCAAAGCAACCAAAATAATACAGAGCTGGAATTAAAAATTGATGGTGTACTGGTAAAGGACCCCAGTACCATAGCAAGTAAGATGAATGATTTCTTCCTAAACTCAGTCCATGATTTAACGAAATTTTTAAACCTCAGCTTTTATATAACTCTGTCAATACCGAATAGCCCATTTTTAAATTAGAAAAGATCACAGAGTTTGAAGTTGCAAAAATCATCAGAGCTTTAAAAAGCTCAAAAGCCAAGGATGTGTATGGACTGGACTCAAACTTTTTAAAAACGAATCTACATTCTATGTTAAAGCCAATCACACATCTGGTGAATATGTCTATTGTACAAAGCACAGTCCCATCAACCTGGAAAAACAGTAACACCAATCTTTAAATCTGGCTCTCGATATGACATGTCTAATTATAGGCCAATCAGCATTCTCCCAGTGATCTCAAAAGTGGCAGAAAAATGGATAGCTGATCTAATTATTAAACACCTAAACAAAGGCCACACTCCCCTGCACCCAATGCAGTTTGGGTTTCGTGCTTGCCACTCGACAGAGTCAGCTAATAGCTTTTTTATCGAGAGGATAAAGGGTTTGCTGGACAGAAATCCCTGTGTGGCGACTGTCTTCTTAGATCTCAGAAAAGCATTTGATACGGTTAGTCACCAGGTTCTCCTATCCAAGCTAAGCTGCTTCAACTTTTCACCCGCAGCCCTACAATGGTTTGAATCATACCTGCATGGCAGGAAACAGTGTGTGAGTGTTGCGGGTGTTAAATCCACCTACCGTAACTGTTCAGTTGGGATACCCCAAGGATCCACTTTAGGACGTTTACTATTTTCATTGTATATAAATGACTTGCCAGATGTGTGTACTGTACATTCCCAGATGTATGCAGATGATGTTGTGATTGTAACCCATGGTAAAACTCAAAAAGAGGCTGCACAAATTATGACAACTGTGTTAACTAGGATCCAGGGCTGGCTACTTGAGTCTTGTCTGCTTGTAAACACCAAAAAAACAGTGTGTATGTACTTTGCAAAGAAACCCGTTGAAGCAGAGAGATCAAACGTGTTTTTAGGGAATGAGGAGCTTGAACTGGTAAAGCAGTTCAAGTACCTTGGAGTGACATTAGATCCAACCCTAACATTCAAAACCCATATTAAGAAGGTCTCAAACACCATTAAGTTCAATCTCCAAAACTTTAAACAAATTAGACCTTTTCTAACAACCGGTGCCGCCATGGCGTACCTGCATTGCATGATTTTATCTCATGTTAACTACTGCTTTTCCAACTGGTCCTTCACAGGTGTCACAATTCTCTCACCAATCGAACAACTCTATAAAAGGTCTCTAAAGGTACTAGATAAAAAACCACAGTCATATCATCATTGCAACATTTTAAAGAAATATAATTTTTTTAGTTTTGATAATTTCAAATTTTTTAAACACGTATGTGTAATTTCTAAAGTTTTACATGGATTGTACCCTCCACCCCTGGAAGAGTTCATAAGCAGACAACCGGTAAGGAGTATAGGGACAAGAGCTACAATAAGAGGGGATTGTGAAGTCCAATTCAGACACACATTTGCTCAAAATGTGCTATCTGTAAAGGGGTGCTTGGAATGGAACGAGCTTCCCATTAGTATTAGAGAGAGTCCAACTTACGGGACTTTTAAATTAAAACTCACTGAATGGATTTTAGATAAACAAACCTGCAACCATTTTTAGATCGCGTGATATGCAGATTTGATGTTACTGTACATCTCAGGCAAATTAATCTTGCAATAGTGTAATTAAAAAATCATGTGGTATGGGCACGTGGTATGGGGGTCTTGGGTTTTTATGAATTTATATTTTTATATTGTATTGATTGTGTGTAATTGTGTAAATTGTATTGTGTTGCTGATTTTTTGTATTGTATAATCTGTTGTCTATGTTGGGGACTTCGGATGAAATTTAGCACTTGTGCTAAGTCCGGCATATTTACATATCTTTGTTTATGTACATTAATATGCACTGTCCCGTCCAAATAAACAAATAAAGTAAAGTAAAGTAAAAGGTGTGGTCCCTGAAAATTTCAAACATGCAGTAGTGCAACCTTTGATTAAAAAACCAGGACTAGATACTGCTGTTCTTGCAAATTACAGGCCTATCTCTAAATTGCCTTTTATCTCAAAAATCCTTGAGAAGATAGTTTGCAGCCAATTAATGGTTTTTCTGGAAGAGCACAAAATTCTTGAGGTCTTCCAGTCTGGTTTTAAAACCTTGCACAGCACTGAATCAGCTCTTTTAAGAGTTTTTAATTATATCTCTTTAGCTACTGACTCCGGTGACTGTGTTATTCTTGTGCTTTTAGATTTAACTGCTCTCTCTTCACACCTACCTGTGTGTCATGTTCACATGATTTCCAAAAAAGGTGATGTAGTCTCTCATTCTCCACATCCTCAATAATTTGATTCACGTTATCATATTCATGATAAACAACACATACCCAATTTTTTTTTAAGGGTCTGACCTGCCTATTCCGATTTTCAGTCTTTCTCAGAAATATAATTGACAGAGTTCACAAACATTTTTGCAACTTTTCTTGTAAAAATAAATTGAATGTTCATGATAAAACACTGACTATTAAATAACTTATACATTTTCTCCAGAAGTGCTCCAGATTACAGCCAGGCCTTTTATGTGATTATATTAATATTATGTACTAAAGGGAACGCAATCTCATGAGATTTCGCTGGACGTGATTTCATGTGATCTCATGTAGAAGCAGATGTAAACAAACCGGAGACTGTCATGGTGCAACAGTTTGCTGTAGTAAAACTTTTCAGTGAAAAAAACAGAAGTAGAAGTTAAACGAGTCTGGATGAGAAAATATTTGAGGAGACACATCAGCACAGGTTCTTTATTCTTCATCCAAAACAGGAGGTGAGATTTTAACTGTCAGTCTGTGAACAGTCTGCTGCTGGCTAACATTAGCCTGAAGAGCTAGAAAGTTTACGGCTGTTTGGTGACACCATCAGCTGGTCTGTCTCGTTGTAGACTATCTATCTTCTCTTTATCCTGTTCTAGGAGTCTGTCGCTAACACTGATTTCCTGCAAGCATGTTTCTGAGTGTGTGCTGCTGTGATCAGCGCTGTGGTGGGTGTGACATCACGGTCGGTGTCTGCTGTGTGCATGATGTGACCATCGTGCAGAGCTTGTGTGCGAATATGATCCGGCACAGAATCGGATATGTGGCCGGTCACCGGTCAGGGCCGGTCACATAGAAAACCGGCCGGTTCGGGTCTCTGGCCGGTTGATCGGTGCATCTCTAGTCATCATATCCATGACAGCATATACCCAACTTACCGTAATTATGTGAAATGCAATTAGGAACAGGGATCGAAAGAGTACTAGAACTCTTCAAGTAAAATAAACTATTGTTACTTCATAGAAATTCTATTTACCTACTGGCTTTAAGCAGATTCTTGCCAATTTAAATGGGACCTATTATGTTTATTTGCAGCTCAGTTCATCCTCACATCAACCCACTTTCTTCTGAATAGGCAACTTCCCAGAAGCTGGTCGAGGGGCACCTGGTGCTTGTCAGCACTGCAGTGTTGCACATGTTAAGTACAGTATCCAAGAGAAACAAGTGAATGGACCCAAAATTCAGACCTGAGACAGAGAAGGTGTGGTTTAAAGATTTAAATGAAAAGTTTAGGGAGGATAGGCACACATAGATCACAATCAGATGGCGAACAATTCCAGTGCAAGCAAGAAATCCAAAATCCACATAAAAGCTGCAAGCAGTGTTTTACGGGCCTTTGCACCCCCGTCCCAGTTGGGGTGTGTTGCAACCGCGATCATGTTGCGAGAGGCTGACTGGTAGACGCTAGGGCTGCATGATTATGGCCAAAATGTTAATCACGATTATTTTGATCAATATTGAAATCACAATTATTAATCACGATTATTCATTATGTTAGGGAAAACATTTTTATTGCACTTTCTATTTTAAACAAACAATATGCAAGCAATTCTTTCAGTTCAAAATTAAACTTAAAATAAAAATAAATCATAAATGATAAAATATTTTTTTTGCCAGCTTTGATAGTCACGAGTAGAGTCCCTGATGTTCCCTCCACCAGTCCAGCAGGTTCTCCTCACGAACAAGGTCGACACTGCGCTCGCTTGTTAGTTCGGCAAAAGTGGATTTATCTTCATGTTTGCTTGTAAACCTGTGTGCAGCAGCAGCATGGAGGAGCCACCGCGCTGTTTAAGTAAATGACACTGTGCTTTTGTACTGACATTTTTGGCCACGTGAGTCAAACCGTGTTGCCGCTGAGTTGCATTTTCATGACCGCTTATATCGCGGAGAGCTGTGCCTGACGTGAACCACGAGCCCGACTCGCCTCCAAGCAACAACGGTGTCAAGCCTCGTTTCTGTCCCCCTCCAACAAGCGAGTGTTGTGATGCTGAACTCGTGTGTGCAGGAGAGCAGAGAGAAAGACGT
>JAJHUR010123481.1:0-25844 GCA_027495735.1 Lutjanus campechanus | reverse complement strand
CTGTCTTCTCGTCTGTCTTCTCGTCTGTCTCCTCGTCTGTCTTCTCGTCTGTCTTCTCGTCTGTCTCCTTGTCTGTCTTCTTGTCTCACTGTTGGATCTGTTTCCTGTCCGACTGTCTGCTGCTTTACGTTCAACAGAAATCATTCTTTGTTCTCAGGATTTTCTCAAGTACACGTCCAAAGCAGGACTCGACTGTGAGGAGATCGAGGTGAGTCCCCGTCCGTGTCTCAGAGTTCAGACAGACGAGGTCAAAGTTCACAGAGTCGTCACTGAAGACGAAGGGAAGCAGTAAAAGTACAGATGTAGAAGTGTACTCGAGTATAAAAGTACAGAGTAACTGTCTTTACCTTGTTTTTAATCTCGTTACATCTTTTTTGCTTTGTTTCATGTTTTTCACCTTCTTATGTTGTTTACGTTGTTTTGTTTTGTTTTGTTTTGTTGGGAAACCACCGTTTAAAAGCGAAGTATCGCTCCCTACAAACCAACCAAACTCCATTGACAAAATCAGTGATTTAACCTCACAAAACTCAGGAGTTGTTGGTCTGCTGCTGCCTCCATCTGTTAGTTTGTTTGTGTTGTTGTGAGACTTGTGAGTCCGAACTGCCCTTTTAAAACACTGAAGTCTCACAATAACACAAACACACTAACAGATGGAGGCAGCAGCAGACCAACAACTCCTGTGTTTTGTGAGGTTAAATCACTGATTTTTTGAATGGAGTTTGGTTGGTTTGCAGAGAGTGATATTTGTCTAATATAACGGTGGTTTCCTGTCAGGAAAGTCCGTCTGACAGAAAGGTAAAGTGGTGAAAACGTACACTTGACCTGATAACGAGTATCCCTTTAACTGCGGGCGTTGTCATGGTGATGGTGATGTTAAATGATTTACTCAGATGGTGAATCATCATGTTCACCATCATCAAACGTTTGTAATATTTAACAGCTGTGTGTCTGTGTGTGTACAGAAAGCAGTGGAGCTGATGTCACTGGTACCAAAACGCTGCAACGACATGATGAACCTGGGACGCCTGCAGGGATACGAGGTACACCTGTCTGTCCACCTGTCTGTCCATCTGTCTGTACACCTGTCTGTCCACCTGTCTGTCCACCTGTCTGTCTGTAAACTGTTGGTAGTATCTGACTGAACATTAATTAAACATCAGTGAAAACCTTTTGAAAGCTGCTGTGATCAATATTTTTATATAAATAATCGATTTTGCTCCAACTTGTGAACTCAGAGAAATTGTCACTAATTCTGCAGAAGTTTTTAGCCTCTTTTAGCTCCTGGTGGTGGATTTACTGAGTGCAGTTTTTCTCTCACAGCTGTTTGTTAATCTCAAAATCAGAAACTCGGTCTGATCAGTAACACCAGTTGTGTTGGAAAACATAAAGGTCCGAGAATAGAACCCTGAGGAACCTCACAAGTAATTATTAACTACGTCAACAAGACAGTATTGATGCTCTGAGACTGCTGGATGTTTACGTAGGCAACTGTTTGCTAAAATATTAGCCACATCTACATTATAAGGTGACTCGTGTTCTTTTCTGGCTTGTTGTGGAGTTCTGCTGCCCCCAAGTGGTCAAAAACAGTTACTGCAGCTTTAAAACAGCGGTGACAAAGTTCCTTACAGAAAAAGACTCTCATCTGTCTCTCTGTCTCTCTGTCTGTCTCTCTCTCTGTCTCTCTGTCTGTCTCTCTCTGTCTGTCTGTCTCTCTCTCTGTCTGTCTCTCTCTCTGTCTCTCTGTCTCTCTCTCTGTCTGTCTGTCTCTCTCTCTCTGTCTCTCTCTCTGTCTGTCTGTCTCTCTCGTCTGTCTGTCTCTCTCTCTCTCTCTCTCTGTCTCTCTCTCTGTCTCTCTGTCTCTCTCTCTGTCTGTCTGTCTCTCTCTCTCTGTCTCTCTCTCTGTCTGTCTGTCTCTCTGTCTGTCTGTCTCTCTGTCTGTCTCTCTGTCTCTCTCTGTCTGTCTGTCTGTCTGTCTCTCTCTCTGTCTGTCTGTCTGTCTCTCTGTCTCTCTCTGTCTGTCTGTCCAGGGGAAGTTGACGTCTCAGGGGAAGCTGCTGCAGCAGGAGACCTTCTGTGTGTGGGAGCAGGACGGGGGGGTTCTGTCTCGCAGTAAAGAACGAAGAGTTTTCCTGTTCGAGCAGATCATCATTTTCAGCGAACTGCTGCGTAAAGGCTCCAACAACCCGGGATACCAGTTTAAGAACAGCATCAAGGTTAATACGACCGGTTCCAGACGTGATCTGTGGATCTGTGATCGACTCGTCTAGACTCCAGAATGATGATGTTTGTTGTTGTGTGTGATCAGGTGAGCTACCTGGCGATGCAGGACAGCGTGGACGGCGATCCCTGTAAGTTCGTGCTCTGGTCTCGGGGTTCGGCGGAACGCTTCACGCTGCAGGCGTCCTCCGCCAGCATCAAGATGACCTGGGTGGACACCATCGCCACACTGCTGGACGCCCAGAACAACTTCCTGTCAGGTGAGAACCTTCGTGCGACCTATTTCTCGAGCAGTGATCGACCTGGTGATCATGTTTTTACTAATCGATCAGTCGTTTGGTCCATAAAATGTTGATCAGACAGATTCTTCCTTTCACTCCGCTGAATCTTATCTGATCCCGGTTCTGTGTCCACAGCTCTTCAGTCTCCCATTGAGTACCAGAGGAAGGAGGGCGGCATCTCCGTGACCCGTCCTCTGTCGTCAGGGCGACCGCCATCGGCCCCGCCCACGCCCAACGGCCACGCCCCTCAGCCTCCTCCTGAGAGCGAGCAGGACGACCAGGTTTGAGTTCGCCTTCCTTGTTTGAGTTTCAGAGTTCAGATGCTGGTGTCCGTGTGTGACGGCGTGTGACCTTTGACCCCCTCAGGAGCTGGTGCTGGTGCTGCAGGACTTCGTGGCGGTGCGGGAGGACGAGATCTCGGTGTTCAGGGGGGAGAAGGTCCAGATTCTGGCGTCCAACCAGCAGGGTCAGAGTCTAGTGTACCGGCCGGCCAACAGCGACTCGCCGGCCGCCGAGGGCTGGGTGCCACGCAGCGTGCTCAACACACACTGACACACACACACACACACACTGACAGCAGGGTCAGAGTCTGGTTTACTACGACAACACACACACTGACACACAACCCTGCAGGCTAACAGGGCCAGAGGCATGCTGGGAAATGATTTTATGATGGTTTGTTTGGTGGAAAAGTTCATGTTCCTCATTTATTTAGTGACGATGAAGGTCGTCAGACGTCACCCAGAAGACAACTTTGTCTCTCACAGTCGTCTTTTCTTTGTCTCAAGAGGAATAAATGAGACCGATTTAAGATTTGGTTTAAGACGACAGAGTTTTCTTTTGAATCTCAGTTACCTCATCAGCTGATCAGCGCAGTGAAGCTAAAAGAAATTAGTCTCAGACTGAGACGAGACAGGAGACACAGGTTGGACAAAGACGAGATCTTATTTTGAACTTCCTCTGGGTTAGACTGACCAATCAGAGTCGAGTATTTAACAAAGATCATAAATCACAATTTTCTAAAACACAAAATATCTTTAATTTGTTTCTTTTATCGGACCGACAGTCCAACACCAAAGAGTTTCACTTTATTATCACTCAAGAAGTTCAAACTCGACATTTGTGCTAAAATTATGATTAATCAATAATCAAACTGATAGAGAGCTGTAACATCAATAATCTGATAATAATCTGATGTAATCTGATTGGATGATTATTGACTCATAAACTGGTTTAGATGGAGTCATTGAACTCTGCTGCCCCCTACAGGCAGGACGTCACGTTACATAAAGACTCACCCAGTCAGGGTTCTCTGTAAAGGAACCGATCACAGTTTGTTATTAGAACTTCTGATTAGAGAACTTTCTGCATCACGTTCACACAAACAGAACCTCACTGTGAACCTGGAAATGCTGAGTTTTATGTCAGAAATGTGAAGTTTGAGTCTCTGTTGATCAATAATCAGCACTAATCAGCAATAATCACTGATATGGAGAATATTTCTGCAGCTGTTTGGCTGATTTGGACAAAATTAAAATTCATTTCTGACATTTTCAAAATTCAGAATGTTTGTTTAAACAGGAAGTGGTCATATTCTAACTCCTGTGAAGTTCCACTCTTAGAACAAACTGAACCCAAAGGTTCTCCTGTTCCAGGACTCGTGTTCTGCTCGTGAGACGTATTATTGATTTGTTTTATCCTCCCGTCTGTCTTTATTCAGCCATGTTTCTGTGCTTTGTCACCTCAGAGTGTAACAGGCTGCACAGTGAAACGTTCTCGTTCTGCATCATCAACAGAACCGTGTTCATAAACATCCTTTAATTTAATTTATTTAACTTATAATTGAAGTTATTCACCTGATCTGTGCGATCAGATTGGTTCAGGAGTTGGGACTTGGTACTTCCTGTTTTTGACGGCCATTTTAAATTTTGAAAATGTCAGAAATTAATTCAGCATCCAAAATCCTCCAGATCAGCCAATCAGCTGCTGAAATACTGCTACATGGACGTCATTATGCTAATTAATGCTAATGATGCTAACGATGATCCAGAAAGTTCAGAACATTCAGAGACTTTTTGGTTTGAAACAAAATAATAAAACATCAGGTTTCATTTTCTGACAGCTCAGATTGATCTTGCGGCCTGTTCCAGGGGTCCCGACCCTCATGTTGTGACACCATCCATTCATACGATCCTGTTTCCTAACGAACTTCAGGCCCTGATGCCCTGCACACACACACACACACACACACACACCTCCCAGCAGCAGGTACTGTTAATCTCCTCCCTCCTTCCTGGTGCTTCAACATCCAGCCAAAACACACCTCCGTCCTCGCCTCGTCCAATCAGACGACGCCGTCAGGACGGCCTCCAGTTTACTGCCCCGAGCAACCAATCGCACTCTGATGACATCACAAACTGTTTCCTGTGTGGGTCAGTTGGAGGGAGACCACATGACCACACCGCCATCATCATCTTCATCTTCATCGTCATCATCGTCACTAACAACAGACTGGGACTCCAGGAAGCTGTGGTTGCCTAGCAACAAGAGACAATTAAAAAAAACATAAAAAGAAAAGAAGAAATGAACGCCTCCTGAGACCCATCAGCCAATCAGAACTGAGCTCTCTGCGTGTCATCCTGTTAATAGTGTGTATAAACAGACTGAGGACACACACACACACACACACACACACACACAGACACACACACACACACACACACACACACACCACTGCTATGACGAAGATGATTAATTATGATAATTAAGAAGAATAGAATCTGTTTTTCACCTCAGTAGAAAAAAAAGTTCATGTTTGTGTGTCAGAGAGCGTGTGTGTGTGTGTGTGTGTGTGTGTGTGTGTGTGTGTGTGCGTGTGTGTGTGTGTGTGTGTGTGTGTTTCCACGGACAGTTAGGTGGTGTCCCGGTGTAGCGTTGCCATGACGACTCGTTGTGTTTTGCGGTGACACCCGTTTTATTTTTTGTTGTTGTTGTTTTTTTGTTTTGTTTTGTTTGTTTTTAGTGAGCCAGAGCCGCCGCCGTCCCTCTCCCCTCTCCCCACTGTTACCATAGCAACCGGCGTGGGAGCCAACATGGCGGCCTCACAGCGGACTCTGGCTAGTCTCTGATGCATCATCTTGTTTCTGTATATAGACCAGACCTACAACTGCTACTCCACTAACCGCGGACACGGACGCCGTCTGTCCCTCCGTCCGTCCGTCCGCTAACTCCACCTACTGTGACCGTCTGTTTCTACTAAACGCTCTCTACCTGTCTCTCTCTCTGCCTGTCTCTCTCTCTCTCTACCTCTCTGTCTCTCTCTCTCTGTCTGTCTCTCTGGTGCCATTCTCAGACAACACCCCGGTCCTTAAGGAGCTACCAGCCTGTCAGGTGCACGAACGTAGGGGGAGGGGGCGGGGCCATGGGCGGAGCCTGTGCACTGTGAAAGGTGTAGGGAGTGAAATAAAGTGAAAGGGTCGGAGGTGGAACGCTGCCTTCAGGTGGAACTCATGAGGTCGTAATTTTAAAAACCGAGGAGGTCGAGTTAAGAACAACACACACAAAAACGTTTGTCAGGTGTGTTATCGTGCAAGATGTTTACATGAAGACTGTAACTAAGTACAAATACTTTGTTACTTTACTTTTACTCAACATTTGAACACAAATATCTGAAAATACATCACAAAACCAAAAAGGACGAAAAACAACGATAAAGACAGAACAACTAAAAACAGAAAACATGACAATAACTGACATAATAAGATGTAACAATATGGAAAACAACGTTAAAGACGTGACGACGAAAAAGACAAACAATTACATAAACGATGTGATGACAAAAAAAAGATAAAAGGTAAAAGACAAAAAAATATAAAACAAGACAAAAATGTCATAAAATACTAAACAAAATAAAAACGATGTTAAAGACGGTAAAAGATAAAACAAGATGCAACGAAATGAAAACTACGTAAAAAATGTGACCCCCTCTGCGGGTTCTAGGTTAAACCCTTGAAATATAAAAAGGTTCTTGGTAGAACTCATTTTTGAAGCAGGATAAGAACAACGCGAACAGAACGTCAACCGTTTTGTCTTTTTGTCGTTGGGACTGTTTGTCCGTCCCGTAAACAGTCTCACTACAGGATCAAAGTCACGTTTCAGACGAGACTGTCCTGAAAACTTCTTTAAAATTCAACATTCAGACGCTGAAGATTCGAACCAGCAGAGATTTGATAAATTTCCGTTTAAAGACGTAAACATGTCGTACGATTAAACACACCGGAAACGTCCGACTGGTCCGACGAGGACGTGTGAAGGTTTGTCTGGTGCTGACGAGTCAACAGTCACGTTCAAGAGTAAAACCTCAACATCCTGCATTGATTCTGTTTAAAACAACAGTTTTATCTAAACAACTTCCAGCAGACATGTTGGCCAGCGTGTGTGTTTAACTCCGCCCACATGTCACATGAGAGTTACCGTCATCACCACTTCCTCACATGTAAACAGTGTTCAACTAGTCTCATAAATAAAAGCTCTGATGTATCCAAGCTGGCACTAAATAATTCAGAAGTGCCTGAAAAAGCAAACGAACATGGACTCCTGGAGTTCAGCATCATTAGTGTTTTACTGAGCACGTGCAGTATTTTTAACCCTCATACAACCTGAACATCTTAACAGTCCGACCACGTGAACACTCGCAGGTCGTCTTTCCATCCCAGCAGAACATGAACACAGACGCTTCTTTGTTCCCTCTTCATGAACGCAAAATGATTTTGTCTTCAACATGTCAGTGTTGTGATCGGGAATGCACAAAAAACAAAAAGAGTGACGTCAGTGAGGTCCAAGAGTTTTTAAAAACTTCAGCTACTTTGCAACTTGTGAACTCGGAGTGCACCAGAAGGATTTAGGATGGATCTTAGTGCACTACAGAGGGTGACAGTGCACTTTGAAAGGTGTTAAGGAGGAAAGGAGTGCATTATGAAGAGTTTATAGTGCACTATGGAGGGTACAGGATGGAAGGTAGTGCACTCTGAAGGGGATAGGGTGCACTGGTGAAGATTCTAAGGTAAAAGTGGCTCACACCAACACAGTGCACTTCAGAGGGTTTAAGTGGGAAGGTAGTGCACTAAGCAGGGTTTAGGGTGGAAAATAGCACACTATGGAGGGCCCGAGGTGGGAGGTAGGGCACTATGCAGGATGTAGCGTTGGAAGCAGTGCACTACGGAAGGTTTAAGGTGGAATGTAGTGTACTATGGCAGGTTTAGGGTGGAAAATAGTGCACTACAGAGGGCGTAGGGTGCTGTTTGAGACCTAGCCTTGTTGCCGATTGGCAAACTCAACTAACCAATCAAACAGTGTTATTTGTACAGAACTAACAGCTGCTAACTGACTGCTAACAGCTCTCTGTTGTTGTTTGTAATAAACTTCATTTTTCATCCAAAACTGTCTGAATGTGGTTCTTATTCTTGAATTTTGGATCCAGTCTTGTTGTCGGGGATTTTTCTGGACTCTCTTCATCTTTTAATGATGTTGCATTTAGTCCTTAAAGTCTTGCATCACGTATCGTTGTGGTTTTGAAAGGTTGAGGTCCAAAGAACTGGTTAAACATGAGTAGTTGACTGTCTGTCTGAGTGGCTCCGTCAGTAAAAGGTCTGCTGGGAGGGTTTACAGTCCGCGGTTCAGTCCTCAGACAGGAAGCTGGTTTATGAAGCTCTGCAGCCAGAGGAAAGACTCCAGAGCTGAAGTTTAAAGGCCTGCTCCGAAGTCTTTGGTTCAGGATTAACTGAAGTCTGACGTCTAAAGAAAAGACTAACAAGCTGGAAAAATAGAATCTGAGTCTGTTGGACTGAAGAGTTCACAAATGTCCTCAAGATCTTTGATGAGTACAACCAAAGGAGGCCTCTAAGAACCAGGTTTCACTGTCTGAACCTGCAGCTCAGGATCACAGAGGACTGACTGCAGGTTTTCAGGTTGTGGGTTTGTGCTGAGTCGAACTAATCTACCTCAGTCAGTTCCAAGGATCAAATCCAGGATCACCTGTCCTGAGAGTTTTCAAAGTTTTCTTTTCAGGATTGTAAACAAGAAACACAAGAACAACTCAAACTCAAGGTGTGGCTCAGTAGGTTATTTGGAAGCCTGCTGGGTTGGATCAGGTGTTCTGGTCTCAGCTCTCAGAGTCTCTGTGGAAAGTGGACCTGCTGGTGTCGTGTTTTCCTTCGAGACTCTCAGACAAACGTGTCTGAAGTGTCTCCAGCCTGTCGGCTCATAAAGGCTCTGATGCTGAATCATGATTCAGGCGTGTTTGTAGCTCAGATTGATCTCTTATCACTGATCATTATGTAAAGCAGCGTAACAAGTGTGTCATTATATAATAAACAGACAGACGGACTCTGTTCTCTGGTGTCAAAGACGTGTTCTCTGAGCAGAACCATCCAGAACCATCGGGGCTCACAGTGCCGCCTGCACATGAAGAAACTAAACGAAGCTGGAAAATAAACGACTCGTGTTTTAAGGTTCAGTGTTTCAGGGTCGACGAGGTTCTTTACAGACCTGAGACCTGATAAACTGAGGCTGTAAAACACTAAACTGATTTAACCAATTAACCACAGTGAGATAAAAGTGACGAGGCTGAAGGTCAAACACACAAACACACACATTCATTATTCTGAAGCTTTAAGATTTGATTTTTATACCGAAAACAAAAGAAAATATCAAAATAAATTCATCTAAACTTTGGACAGGTGACTAATTATTTATTTATTTATTTATTGAGGCCATACTTGTTATTTTCCTTTCATTGGTCTGTTTACACTCTGCATGTTGTTTATTTATTTATTGAGCTGTTATTATTTTTTAAACAATTATTTGTTTACCTTTTTTTTTCCTGCATTAGTCAAGTTGCATGAAAAATGTCATCAGACGCTTTAAATGAAGACTGAAGAATAAAAATGTTTTTAGACGACAGATCAGAAGATTGATAAATAAATCAGCAGCAGTTTAACTGATCAAATAATTGTTTTGGTGATTTTATCAGTTTTTTCACTTTCATACATGTTAAAAAACTGTTTCTTCAAATCAGATTAATAAGAAATAAAAGATTTGTTTGCAGCCGTGGTGGGAATATTTTCATATACGGTCATTTAAAGTTAAATCACAATATTAAAATGTTTTTAAACAAAGTTTAAATGTGAAGAGACAGAATCAGAGCGTAGATTTAATCCTTTATTCTGAGCAGAGTTACTCAGATTTCATAAGAGTCACGACGTGCTGCCTGTTATCGTCTCGTCACAGATAATCAGAGACTTTATGATCAGATTCAGGTTCAAGGATTCATCCTGCTGTGTGTCAGCACCTCACCTTCAAATTAAAAGCTCTAACGGGTCATAATTCAGTTTAGATTTAAAACACAGCAGCTGATGAGAGATTCAGACGAGAACACGGGAGATTCAGACGAGAACACGGGAGAACTCTGTCAGGATCAGCAGAACTGAAGTAGGTCAGACGCAGCCACACAGGCTTTTATTGTGAAAAGCAGAGTGAAGTCCACAGCAGAGCAGTTATGTAAAGACGTGTCGTGTCGTTTTCTCATCACGTAGACGATCTGGACGGCTCCATAAGATCAGCTGCTGTCAGTCTGTGTTCAGTCTGAGTGTTGTGGTGCTGCAGCAGTGCATCCTGGGAAATATCTGAAGCATATCTGAGCATGCAGTCGATATTTGGGAAAAATGGATCAGAAACTCCGGAGCCGGTCAAAGCTCAGGTGAAAGGTGAGTCCTTTATAAAACTTTACACCTGATGGTTTTTCATTTTAATAAACTCAGATAAATAAATAAACTGAATATCACAATAAATCTGATGGTTTCTACTTTAATATGCTCATTTATCTTTAATATTTTTTGCACATGTTCAGGTTTATTTGATTTTATTAAAGAAGGAGAGCAGATAAACTTTACGTTAAAAGGAAAAAATCATTTTTCTCGTCTTTTTTCTTTGTTTTTGTTTTGACCCTGCAGCACTTTTCCACAATATTTTAATATTCTACTGGAACCATGTCTGGAATTCAAGATTTAAAAACACACATAATGTTCTGTAATAACGTAAAATTGATTTTTCTTAGAAGCTAAAATAAACTTGTTTTTTTTATCAATGATTCATGACTTTAAAGAAACGGTTTATTAAACAGAAATAGTTTCTGTGTGCTGATGTTACTTTTGTAAAAAAGGCAAAGATTTGACTTTTATTCTGTTTGTGTGTTCCTGCTGTTATTGAAATAAAAGAGATGATTTTCTGTTTTTTATCTTGTTTCACAGTAAACTGAATATTTTTGGACATCGTGCATCAAATGAATCAATAATGAGAATAACTGTCAGCATGTGACAGAACGTCAGGGTGGTTTTTTTAGTCAGGCATTAAACGCTGCAGGAAAACACTTTTCAGTTTCGGTGTGTGTGTGTGTGTGTGTGTGTGTGTGTGTGTGTGTGTGTGTGTGTGTGTGTGACCTTTGACCTGCAGGCTCCATCCCGTCCTGGTTGCAGGGAACCCTGCTGAGGAACGGGCCCGGACTTTTCTCTGTGGGAAACTCTCAGTACAACCACTGGTTTGACGGCATGTCGCTGATCCACAGCTTCACCTTCGGTGACGGTGAGACAGATTTAATAAGTGGTGATATTTCTGCAGAATTTAAACTCACAGCTGACAGACTCAGAGGATCTGGTACCTGGTGCTGATGCTCACAGGTGTGATGTCGTTCCAGGTGAGGTGGTTTACAGAAGCAAGTTTCTGAAGAGCGACACCTACAAGAGGAACATCAAGGCCGACAGGATCGTCGTCTCCGAGTTCGGAAGCATGATCTACCCGGATCCCTGCAAGAACATCTTCTCCAGGTACGGATGTTTCAGTCCATCCGACAGACGTAGAGACTCGTTTTAGTCCATCTAGGAGACAAACAGATCTGTTAGAGGAGACGTAGAGATCTTTAAGTCCTTCCAAGACATTTAGAAATGTCTCAATCTGTCCAGGATTGTTCTGTCGTTAGTCCACTTTGAATGTGTCCTTCCCGTCAGTATTTTCTGCCTTGTGGTGTCGTACAGCTGCACGTTGTGTCTTGAGTCTGATGGAAAATAAAAAGTTTGCTTCAGTTCCTTTGGGACACAGAGTTTTGTTTGTTCGGATCCGTTTCAGTCCGACAGTGAAACCCTCTGAAACGTCTCTCACGCTGTCACCAGGGCCTTCACACACCTCTGCAACGTCATCCCCGACTTCACCGACAACAACTTGATCAACATCATCCGCTACGGTCAGGACTACTACGCCTCCTCGGAGGTCAACTACATGAACCAGATCGATCCCGACACCCTGGAAACTGTCGGCAGGGTACGTTAGTCTCCGTCCGCCTGCTGCAACACGAACACTTCCTCAAACTCATCACATGTTCTCTGTGAATCCAAATTCCAGATCAACTACAGGAACCATATCGCTATTAACCTGGCGACGGCTCACCCTCACTATGACGACGAGGGCAACACGTACAACATGGGCACCGCCATCATGGGCTTCGGTCGGCCAAAATACGTCATCTTCAAAGTCCCAGCTGATGCTTCAGGTTGGTCGTCTGACTTCCTGCAAAAACCTCCCGACCAGACGAGACCGAGGCAACAAACGTCTTTATCTAATCTGTCTAATTACAGCTCTGAGTCTAAATCATTTATGACGCCGCAATTAACCCGACTGTCAGAAATAAAACTGATATCATTTCAGTCTTAAAGACGTGAGATTGGCAGCGTGACAGATGATATCGTAAACAGGATGTGTGGCTTCCTTTTTTCAAATTAAAGCATTAAGACCCGACAGAGGATTTTTTTGGGTCACTGTCATGAGAATGAAGTCGTGGTATTTTTAGGAAAAGTTGGGTTTTATAAGAATAAAGTTTATATTTTTAGAAATATTTGGTCTTTGCTGTCTTAATGTAACATTTTGGACCAAATATCACATCTTCTTGGATGAATCTAAAAAATAAAGAGTCAAAGACTAATCAACAACATTTCAGATTTTTACCACTACGTCAGATTTATTCTTTCATAACTCTTTTTAAGCTGAGAGAAGAATTTAAAACTCAATAAAAGGCACCATGAACATGTGATGATCATAATAATAATAATAGAAATATTAATACCTAGACTATCGATTTGTTTTTGTTTCAGATAAAGAACACAAGAAACCGGCACTGAGGAAAGTTCAGCAGGTCTGTTCGATCCCGTTTCGTTCCACCTTGTTCCCGAGTTACTTCCACAGCTTCGGCATGACGGAGAACTACATCGTGTTTGTGGAACAGCCCTTTAAACTGGACATCGTCAGACTGGCCACCGCCTACTTCAGAGGGGTCAACTGGGGAAGCTGCCTCAGATTTGATAAGGAGGACACCGTAAGTTCCTGCTTCCTGTAACTATTGACAGGAAAATGTTTCCAGCCAATTAAAAATCAAAATAGAAAAAAGGAGCCTTTTAAACCTTCAACAATATCTGATTTATTTATTTGTTTGTGTCCATCTGGTGAATCTAAGTCCAAGACTGGTCTGTTTCTGGTCTCCACCACCTCCTGAAGGAAACATCTGCTAAATGCTTCACTGTGTTCACCAGTGAGTCGAACTGAGCGTAAATATGCTAAAAAACCAAAGTGAAACCACAGAGTTGTTGATTATCAGTGGATTCGACACTGCAACACTTTCACATTAATTTAGTTTCACTAAGTTTCTGTAACTTTGATTCCAGGTTATCCGTCATTAGAACCACTGACAGGTGGCGTGAAGAACATTGATCACTGCAGTATAAAGTTGAGTCTGCACACATGAAGCTGCTCCTTGGAGCGTTTTTAACGGTACATGACCACATGTGACGTTTCAGGCCCCGCCCCTTCACCAGACACGACCGTGATTTCAAATTTAGACTTTTGTATTTGTATTTATGTCCAGCACGAAGGACTTATCGTTCTCAGATGTGCGTCCTGTTTCCCGTGTCATTAGAATTCCACCCGTCAGGCGCTGCGAGATATCATGGTGCACGCTGTTTGAACTGGGAGGCTGGAATTTCAAAGTTCACGGTTGGAAATTCCAACCGCGCCTGAAGTCACATCGGAAGTTAGAGGAACGTCACGAACCTTCACCTCAAAATCCCAAGATGGCTGCTGTGGACATCAACAGTCATGAAAGTGACGAGAAGACACGAGAGACATGAAGAAAACAGTACAAAGAGTCGAGCCGGTCTCTCGTCCACTCTTACAAACAGAACCAAACCTCTGTCAAGTCTTTTATCCCCCCAGTCCAGACATGTCGTGATCTGCCACATCAGCCACGACCTTTTTTTGGCGCCAAGAGACGCTGCCGATCCCCCCTATCTGACTCTCATTTCCTTCCTTATCTTGTTGTGCTCAGTTTCGGTGCACTCCACCCCACATCACTCTGACCCACTCTCAAACACACACTGTTGGTGAAATCATACAGTCTATCAGAGTTATTGTTATGTTGTTGTATGCATGTGGTACAGATATAAAGCTTCAGTCTTTTAGGTCTCATTAAATCAGTCATACACACAGTAACTGTACAGCGTTAGTACGGCAAAATACTGCGCAACGTTCTGTCATCGAGCACAAAAAGTATCTTCTGACTTGTGGTACTGGAACACGGTCAGTTCGGGTGTGACGTCGTTCCCAGTTCCAGGGGCCGACCTCAAAGATAAATGGGACGCAGCACTGAACAGAAGGTGAACATCAGTTCTTCATCTGTTGCAAGCAGGAAAAATCTGAGCGATTTAGGTGTTTTTGGACCAAACAGTTTTCATTTCCAGGTTTCAGAAGGATCTTAAATCATACGTAAGATCAACACCGATGGTGAGTCCATTTTATAGACGAGGCCCCGGGTCTTGTGGGGTGTTCCTGGTACGCAGTGGTTAGAACCGACCTAAAGTGGTCCAAGGAAGCACAGCAGGAGGAGCGTTGGCAGGGTCACTGATGCTGTTGCACAAAAAAAGTGACAGAAAGATGAAACGAGCTGTCTGCAGTAACGACAAAGCAGATCCACGTTAGAACTGTTCTCTTCCTGTCTTTCACAGACTTTGTTCCACGTCATCGACAGAAAGACGGGCAAGGCAGTGTCAACTCGTTTCTATGGCGACGCCCTGGTGGTTTTTCACCACATCAACGCGTACGAGGCCGACGGCCACGTGGTGTTTGACCTGATCACCTACGAGAACAGCAACCTGTACGACATGTTCTACATCCAGAACATGACGCAGGAGACCAGCAGCTTCATCGAGACCAACAAAAGCTTCTCGCCGCCGGTCTGCAAGAGGTTCGTCCTGCCGCTCAACGTCCACAAGGTACAGACACGCTCAAAAAACACCTCCTTTAATTCAAACTGGACCGTTCTGTGGATTGTATGGAGAGTTTGTGGTTGTGTGTTTTCCAGGAGTCTCCCAGAGGATCTAATCTGGTGACTCTGACGGACACGACGGCTCAGGCGGTGATGCAGGAGGACGGCTCCGTCTACTGCCGGCCAGACACTCTGTTTGAAGGTTCATCATTATTATTACTGCTACACTGTCCGTCTGATTTAACCTGCACTTAATCCTCCCAAACTAACCAGTCTGGTTCCTCCTCCTCAGGTCTGGAGCTGCCAGGGATCAACTACAAGTTCAACACTAAAAAGTACAGATACTTCTACGGCTCCAGGGTGGAGTACTCTCCTCATCCCAACAAGGTGAAGCACCTCACATAGGGTTGTCACGATGTCATGATATCTGTCATCATCACGGTGATGAGAGATTATCAGCTGACAAACGTGTTTTATGACCAAATACCTGCAGAACCACAGACACGTTTCAGTCTGGACAAATCAAATAAGACTCTGATCGCTGGAGTGGATAAAAAGTGACTGACATCATCTTTAATTTACCGTCCGACAGATCGCCAAGTTTGACATCGTCACGCGGACGCACGTAGAGTGGACGCAGGAGTCCTGCTACCCTTCAGAGCCGGTGTTTGTTGCGTCTCCAGGAGCTGTGGAGGAAGACGACGGTGAGGACTTTGTTCTGTCCATCAAACCACAGCGACTCCATCGCTAGTTTCTGCTTCACACATTTAAAAACAACTGAACATTAAAGGGATTGTTGCTTTCTTTGTCATGACTGTAATGTTCCTTCTCGTAGGTGTGATCTTATCGTCTGTCGTCTCTCCGGATCCAGACATCTCTCCGTTCATGCTCGTCCTCGACGCCAAAACCCTCAAAGAGATCGCTCGAGCCACCATCCCCGCCAGCGTCCACATTGACCTTCACGGATACTTCATCCCCGCCGCCGCCGTCTGACAGCCAACATGTCGCCTCTGTTTATTATTTATTCCTTTATGTGAACTCTGTAATGTTTAGTTTCTGTTTTAATATTTTCTGTCTTTATGCGTTCTGTAAGAGATTCACACGTTTGGTTCTACGACATAAAATACACCAGTAAATACCACCAACCAATGTTAGCGTTGAAACATCTATTAGCATAAAATGCTAATGTTAGCATAAAACACTACATTAAAAGAAACAGTTAGCATGAAAACCTGAACCTTTAATAACGGCCAGTCTGATTTTCCACTGAACCACTTCACCAGAACCCAAAAAACTCATTTTAAATATATTCTCATTTCTCTATTTTGAGTCAGTGGGCGGAGCTTGAGTTTAGCCACACCCCCAAACACTTTATATTTGCCTCATGTCTGCACAGTGAAGAGACATGTCCACCAAGATCATATAAAGGTGTTTCAAATGTCTGAAACTTTAAGAAACGACAGAACATCTGTTTTTATGTCAAACGTGTGAGTTCAGCTCAGAATTCGTATTATTTCAACCGTTGAGATAAAAGGGAACTTTAACCTTTATTTTTGGGAACGTTAACACATTTCTGGCATTTAAATTTCTCCAACATGATAAATACCTCAACTGAAAAATAACAGGTGGAGCCGTTCCTGTCCCGAGAGAACGACTGTATATTTACAAAAACACAATAAAGTTTATCAGTTTGAACATTAAAGATCTCGTCTTTGTTCTGTGTTCAGTTGAATGTAGGTTGAAAAGTTTTTGTAAATCATTGAAGTTTTCTTCTAAACTTTTCAGGAGTCGCTGTCAGAAAACATCTGAACCTCGCAGGTCACGTAGAAGCTTCAGGATTAACCGGCTCATGTTGAGGAGTCAGAATTAACCGGCTCATGTCGAGGAGTCAGAATTAACCGGCTCATGTCGAGGCGTCAGAATTAACCGGCTCACGTCGAGGAGTCAGAATTAACCGGCTCACGTCGAGGCGTCAGAATTAACCGGCTCACGTCGAGGAGTCAGAATTAACCGGCTCACGTCGAGGCGTCAGAATTAACCGGCTCACGTCGAGGCGTCAGAATTAACCAGCTCACGTCGAGGAGTCAGAATTAACCGGCTCACGTCGAGGAGTCAGAATTAACCGGCTCATGTCGAGGCGTCAGAATTAACCGGCTCATGTCGAGGAGTCAGAATTAACCGGCTCGTGCAGGAAATTCAACCACCTCAGTTTTTAATTTGTGAAACAAATGAAATAAATCTTTTAAACATGAATTTAAGTTCCAGTTCCACATAAAAACAACTGAACACTCAGAAGTCTCATCAGAATCATGGGAATTTATTACACCAGCAGCTGCAGCAGAAACAGTTTAAAATCTTCCAGAGGCGCCACCCTCCGTCATTCAAACATCCAACATGGCCGCCATGAAGAACACAAGTCGGCGCTTTAAAGTCTGTGAAGTCAACGCCGCCGCTTCACTGATTTGGTGTTTGGTGAAATGAAAAAGAAAACGGTTTTCCTCCTCCAGCCCCGGTGCTGCTCGATACAATCCCATAATGCACCTGGTTTGGCTGAACGCTGGCTCTGCTGAGTCGTCGGCCTCGTTAAGCTCGTTAAGATCAGTCCAGAGAGGAAGGGGGCGGAGCCAGCGACACGAAGCAGCAGCCACAAATCAGAGCAGAGAAGAAGAAATAATGATGATAACACAACGTTGATGCTGAAGAACAGGCACGTTGGAATACTGAGTGTGTGTGTGAGTGTGTGTGTGTGTGAGTGTGTGTGTGTGTGTGTGTCTAATCTATCACTGTTTACAACAGTGGAAAAAACTGTTCGTTTCTCACAGAAAAACACTTTCACGTCTTTTTTTTTCTTTTCTTTTTTGTCCCTCCGACGTCGACTCGTCATCTGAGGGAGGAAGAGTGTGTGTGTGTTTATCAGTGTGTGTGTGTGTGTGTGTTTATCATGTGTGTGTGTGTGTGTGTGTGTGTTTCAGGTCCCTCAGATGATCTCGAAGGTCTTCTTCAGCTCCATGATCAGCTGCCAGTCAGTTTTCTGCATCTCGTCTCTGAACCAGTTCTTCAGAGCGTCGATGGACGCCCGCGTGATCTGAAACACACACACACGCTGACGTCATCGCTGGGACTGAGAACACACACCTGGACCACGACGTCTCATTGGATGAATTCAGTTTAAATGTTCACATTTTCTGTCTTATTAGAAAATTAAAGCTTAAAGTTTTGTTTAAAGAAAACTTACTGCTGACGAACATATTTCTGTGTAAAATAAATGTTAAACCTCAGATGAACGAGTGCGACTGTACAGTTTGTGTATTCTGTCAAAAAATAAAAGCTCGTCTCTAATAATAAAATAATAACAAACATTTTTCAGCAGAAAAACTGAAATAAATTACGTTTATGATCTAAAACTCACTGAATCATTTCTAAAAACTTTCTTTCCCTTCTTACCTACGTTTCTTTTCTTTATTTCTTCTTCTCTACCTTCTTTCTTCCCTCGTTTCATTTCTGTCTCCTGTCGCGTGTCGTTAACCTCGACAGCCGAACTGACTGCGAACTCGCACGTTTCCCCCAGAAAACATCGTTTCTCGTTACCGTGGCAACGCTTTGTCAACAAAGTTCACCATCTTTGTTGAAAATGTGATTTTAAATCAAACCGTTGTTTTAAACTCCGCCCTCCTCGGTGGGCGTGGCCTCACCTTGCTGACGATGATGTCGGTGGCTTCAAAATGGCGGCCGTACATCTTGGGCGACTCTCCGGGAATGGGCTCGATCTTGACGCAGATCTCCTGGCCTTTCTTGGCGCTGTCGACCGACTTGTGATTCATCTCGATGCTGGTGACGACGCCGATGTCGACAAACTGAAACAGAAGAAACGTCAAATTAAAGCCTCCACATATTCAGTGTTTTATATTTTGTCTGAAGAATATCGGCAGATTTATCGATACGTGATGGCGTCTCACCCCTTTACTGGGGACGCAGAGCGGCGTCCCCTGTCGCAGGACTCCGGCCTCGATGGACACGCCCATGACGATGGGATCTCTGGAGTTGAAGATGAACTGAGGAAGAACTCGCAGTTTGACAGGGAACACGGCGATGTGCCTGAGAGAAGAAGAAGAAGAAGACACGGTCTGTCAGAGAGCCGATGGACAGAAACACAGACAGGTGACATCAGAGGTGTGTGGGCGTGTCCTCCTACTTGAACTCGTCCTGTTTGGCCTTCTTGTAGTCCTCTCTGTACTTGGTGAAGGCGTCGAACAGGTGATAGATGATCTCAGCCGAGAAGATCCGGACTCCCAGACTGTCGGCCATCTCCTGACTCTCCCTCTCCACCTTCACGTCGAACGCCAGGATCACGGCGTACCTGCACAGACCGCACACACACCACAGCTGATCGGACGTGTAATAATCAATCAATAATCAAACGATGCTCCGGGATTGGACCAGACGGAGCAGAGGGAGAGACGGAGACGTACTGCGGGTCGTGTTCCAGCATCGTCGACGCCTTCATCACGTCCTTCTTATGAACTGGACCGATGTTGATACCAGCGTACTGCAGGAACACACAGAGGTCAAAGGTCAGACAGAGAGACAGACAGACAGACAGAGAGACAGACAGAGAGAGAGAGACAGACAGAGAGAGAGAGAGACAGACAGAGAGAGAGACAGACAGAGAGACAGACGGACAGACAGAGAGAGAGAGAGACAGACAGACAGACAGAGAGAGAGACAGACAGACAGAGAGAGAGACGGACAGAGAGAGAGAGAGAGAGACACAGAGACAGACGGACAGACAGAGAGAGAGAGAGACAGACAGACAGACAGAGAGACAGACAGACAGACAGAGAGAGAGACAGACAGACAGAGAGAGAGACGGACAGAGAGAGAGAGAGAGAGACACAGAGACAGACGGACAGACAGACAGAGAGAGACAGACAGAGAGAGAGAGAGACAGACAGAGAGACAGACAGACAGAGAGACAGACAGAGAGACAGACAGACAGAGAGACAGAGAGACAGACAGACAGAGAGAGAGACGGACAGAGAGAGACAGACAGAGAGAGAGAGAGACAGACAGACAGACAGAGAGACAGACGGGGACTCACGGGGACTTTAGACGTCCGCAGGAACTCGAGCAGAGCCTCCAGGGACCCCAGCGTGGACGCCTGGACATAAACTCCTTTCTCCTCCAGTTTGATGGAGCTCAGCGTCTGTTTGAGCTCCCGGACAAGTTCATCCTGAAACCCAGCAGCAGTCAGTCACCACAGGCTGCTTCAACATCCAGCGTGTGTGTGCGTGTGTGTGTGTGTGTGTGTGCGTGTGTGTGTGTGTGTGCGTGCGTGTGCGTGTGTGTGTGTGTGTGCGTGCGTGCGTGTGTGTGTGCGTGTGTGCGTGTGTGCGTGCGTTACCCTCAGGACCGGGATCTCGTCTTCCTTGTGAGCCACCAGCAGGGGGAGCCCCGCCAGCGTCTTCTCCAGATCTTTGCCCAGAATCTTGACACCCTGAGACGTCGACACCTCCTTGTGCTTCTCGTACTGACTCTGCACACATCAAACAATCAACCAATCAATCGATCAGTTCATAATAACTCGTTACTCTAAACCTGTGACATCAGCACGTGTACGTGTCCACCTACTTTTGACCAGCTGTCACCAGGTGTCATGAGTTTTGTGGGAAATTGCTGCTCTTATTTTGAAATAAACGGAGCGTTTCCTGCGGTTTACCTTGACTCTGAGCTCCTTCAGAGGGGGCGGCAGCAGCAACCCTCTGATCTGCGTTACGATTGGTCCCTCCACCCCCGGGACGATGATGGTCTCTCCCTCACGCAGACGGCCGTTGATCAGGATGACGTCTATCGTGGTTCCCATGCCGGGCAGAGCTTTCACCTGAGAACGCAGAACCCATCAGGCATCTTCATCATCTTCACACCGCGCAGCACAACCTCAACTAGACACAAACGCTCTCGTACCTCCATGACCTGAGCCCGGAGCTCGTCGCAGTGCGCTAGCCGGCGAGCTAGCATGGTCTGCGTGAGCTCGACCAATAGGGCGATGAGGTTTCCCATCCCGTCGCCGCTGTGGGCCGAGGTCGGAACCAACGACACAAACGTCCGGGGGTCTTTATTCTCGTAGAACAAGGCGGCGTTAAGACCCTGAGGAACAAAAACACAGGTTACTGAAGGTGACATGACGAGGTCCTCCAGGTTCTGTTCTCGGCCCGTTAATGTTTGCTTTGAACAGAAAATATTTATCTGACGTCTCTCTCAGGGTTTTTCTGTCTGAAAGAGGAGAATGCTATGATTGGTTGGTGAGTGATGATGTAATGATTGACACCTGCTGAGCGAACTCCACGATGACGGCCTTGGCTCTCTCGTCAAACTCGTCCTTGGTGTTCTTCTTCTGCTTCTTCAGCGTGGCCACGACGTCGGTGTCGGGACTCTTCTTCCAGTCGTACAGACGGTCGATCTGACGGTGAAACAGCGACACGTCAGGAAACAGGAAGAAGAGGACGATGATGATGACGTACCTGGTGATGAAGAGGTGACGCACCTTGTTGAGGGCGACGATGAACGGACACTTCTTCTCCTTCAGCAGGTTGATGGACTCGAGCGTCTGAGGCTCCAGGCCGTGCATGATGTCCACCACCAGGATGGCGATGTCGCACAGGGAGCTGCCCCTGTTCCTCAGGTTACTGAACACACAGAGAACCACATTACTGAGGAACCGTTCTACAGGGTTCCTACACATTCTCCAAAGTCAGGTTCAAGCACTTTTCAAGTATTTTCAAGCTCGTCCAGAACCTCAGAGCTGAGATAAAGTAGATCTTCACGATGTTATAAATAACTGACGATATGTTCCCTGACAGAACTCTGTAGAACCGAGACGAACTAAAGGAAAACACAACAAAGGTTCAAAGAGTTTGATCCTGAACAGGAAGATAAACGGAGAATAAAAAGACAAAAAGGTCCGAAAGAGACAGAAGGAGGCTGCTGGTCTCTGAACTGGACCTCAGGTGGTGCAGTGACTCCAGTCAGCCACAAGATGGAGACAAAGAAGAGTCGTCTGAGGCAGGAAGTCACAGACAGACAGACAGACAGACGGGACAGAGTCACAGACAGACAGACAGACAGACAGACGGGACAGACAGACAGACAGACGGGACAGACGGGACAGACAGACAGACAGACAGACAGACGGGACAGAGTCACAGACAGACAGACAGACAGACAGACAGACAGACAGACAGACGTTCCTCTGATGAGAACTGAACTCACCTGAACGACTCGTGTCCTGGTGTGTCGATGATCAACATGCCGGGAATCTTCAGGTTCTCTTTCTCAAACTGTCAAACACACATTTACATGAACACACAGGTCACACCAGCATCACAGTGTGTGTGTGTGTCAGTGTGTGTCAGTGTGTGTGTGTGTCTGTGTTGTCGTACATTTTTCACCATCCTCGTCTGCTCCTCGATCGTCTCTTTCGGGACGTTTGTGGCTCCGATCTGCTGAGTGATTCCTCCGGCCTCCCCGTCCTGAACATGAGTGTGTCTCAGCTGCACCAGTAAACAGTCAGTAAACAGTAAACAGTCAGTAAACAGTAAACAGTCAGTAAACAGTAAACAGTCAGTAAACAGTCAGTAAACAGTCAGTAAACAGTAAACAGTCAGTAAACAGTCAGTAAACAGTCAGTAAACAGTAAACAGTCAGTAAACAGTAAACAGTCAGTAAACAGTCAGTAAACAGTCAGTAAAGCGTTACCTTGTCGAGGATCTTGGTCTTTCCCGTGTCGACGTGTCCGAGCACACACACCACAGGTGCTCTCAGTGTGTCCACGTCCACGTTCTTCAGGTTCTCCGCTCTCCGTTTCTATGGAAACACAGAGGCAGTCAGACAGTCAGTCAGTCAGAGACGGGGTGAGACGAGACGAGCTCTCACTCCGGCGGCGTTTCTCTCACCTCTATCCTCCTCTTGGCTCGGTCGTAGAGTCGCTCCTCCTTCGTCCTCCCGTCGTCGTCGTCGCTCTCGCTGCTCTCCTCCTCGCTCTCCTTCGCCGGCCTCCTCTTCGTCTGACCCGCCGTTGTCGTCGCCGCTGCCGTCACCTCCTTCTCCGCCTCCTCTTCGCTCTCCTCCTCCTCCTCCTCGTCTTCCTCCTCATCCTCCTCGTCGTCCTCCTCGTCTTCCTCCTCCTCGTCTTCCTCGCTGCCTGTCGGCTGAGGAGGAGCAGCGGGTTCCTCCTTCACCTCGATGTGGACTTTCTTCAGCTCTGACACGACGACACAAAGATTTAAAGAACCTCCAGTAGAACCACATCGTTTTATTTTACAGGAAGAAAACACGACTGAACTTTGGGGGTTAAAACATTTTTCATTTCCTCTCGACTTGATCGTTGATTCTGAATATTTTCTGGTTTCCTTCAGACAGTAAACAAATATTTTCTGGTTTTCTGTCTGACGTCCTCCGGCTGCTCCGCCTCATCTTTCAGTCATTTATGTATTTTGCTGCTGGACAAAGATTCAGAGCTTCGGAACTTCATGAAGAAAACATCTGTTTCAAATCGTTTATTGTGCTGCTGAGTGTGAATACTGTGAGATTATTAATCTCCTGATTTACATTAAGATTAAACGATCGATCAGCAAACCAGACCAATCAATAAATAATAATCATGATGATCAGTATGAAATAAAGCTTCACCTTTCTCCTCGTCGGTGGCGATGGCCTCCCAGTCGTCCACAGCAGCTTCTGGCTTCACCTCTGCTCACAGACGGAGAAGAAGAAGAAGAAGTCGTCATCGTCATGATAAGAAATCCTCATCATCACCTCCTTCCCGACTCCGCCCACTCACCTGGCTCTGCCGCCGGCTTCTCAGCCTCTGTCTCCATGGCAACAGGCTCCGGGGTCTCCGACGTCGGTGAGGTCACCTCTGATGTTTCTAGAAGAATTTAAAGTTTACAGAGAAGGTGGTTTTAGTTTGGGTAGTTAATGAATTCCAGCTGCTAACGAGCGGCGGCGGCGTGCTACCTTCAGGTGTTTGGGCGTTGGGCTTCTTCTTCCTCTTGTCTCCATAAACCGGCTTCTTCTTTGGCATCGAGTCTTTGGATGGCACTTCAACACCTGCACACAAAATGTAGGAGCAGTGCAGAGAAACACATGGTGACCACGGAGTGAATCGATCAGTTACAGATGATTATGACGATCAGATCACAGCGACGCCGTCGGGACGTTTGATTCACTGTTAGAAGACAAACTCATCTGCAGCTGACCACTTTGTTCGCTGTCCTTTAATCTGCTGATCACCTTCACCATTGATCGATTAGCTCTTTAGTGCAGAAAATATCAGAAAATGAGTTTCTCAAAGTCTAAACTGACGTCCTCAAATTTCATTTTGTCCAAAAATATTCAGTTAACTGTCTTGTTACAGTTTGTGTATTTTCTCTCGTTACGTCATTTTTCTTTTTCCTTCGTCTCTGTCGTCAGTCAGCTGTGCTGTGATTGGTGGACGGACTCTCACCCTGAGCCTGCAGTAACTTGAGCGTGGCCTCGGCGCGAGCTCGAGCCTCCCTCTGAGACTTAGTCAGCAGCTTCCCCTCCTTCTTCAGTCGCTCCTTCCTCTCCTTCTCCTTCTGCTTCTTCTTCTCCTTGCGCTCCTGCTCCAGACGCTCCTGACGGGGGGCAGACGTGGGGGGGTCAAAGGTCACGGCAGACACTGACAGATGAGGTCAAACAGGAAGTGAAGGAGGAGGTGTTTTACCTGCTCCTGCCGCTGCTTCTCCAGCTCCTCCAGCCTCTTCAGACGCTCCTCCTCCTCCCTCTTGGCTCGCTCCTCCTCCTACAGACAACACACCAGTCTTACTCATCACACAGACTCCAATCAGCACAGCTCCAAGACTGCATTTCCCACAATGCCACACTCACCTCCTTCATCTTGGCCAGAGCTTCCTGCATGGCCTTCACCGTGGCCTTACTGGGTCCCTTCTTCTTCTCCTTCTCCTTCTCCTTCTCCTCCTTCCCTCCCTTCTTCTTCTTGTCTTTCTTCTTCTTATCGCCCTCGACCTCCTCTGCACAAAGTGTGAACGAGTTAACGAGTTAATAAAGCAGGTGTGAACGAGTTAATAAAGCAGGTGTGAACGTGTTAACAGACCAGGTGTGAACGAGTTTATAAACCAGGTGTGAACGAGTTAACAGACCAGGTGTGAACGAGTTAATAAACCAGGTGTGAACGAGTTAACAGACCAGGTGTGAACGAGTTAACAGACCAGGTGTGAACGAGTTAACAAACCAGGTGTGAACGAGTTAACAAACCAGGTGTGAACGAGTTAATAAAGCAGGTGTGAACGAGTTAACAAACCAGGTGTGAACGAGGTAATAAAGCAGCTGTGAACGAGTTAACAGACCAGGTGTGAACGAGTTAACAGACCAGGTGTGAACGAGTTAATAAACCAGGTGTGAACGAGTTAACAAACCAGGTGTGAACGTGTTAATAGACCAAGTGTGAACGAGTTAATAAAGCAGGTGTGAACGAGTTAATAGACCAGGTGTGAACGAGTTAACAAACCAGGTGTAAACGAGTTAACAGACCAGGTGTGAACGAGTTAACAGACCAGGTGTGAACGAGTTAATGAGTAAATAAAGCAGGTGTGAACGAGTTAACAAACCAGGTGTGAACGAGTTAATGAGTAAATAAAGCAGGTGTGAACGAGTTAACAAACCAGGTGTGAACGAGTTAATGAGTAAATAAAGCAGGTGTGAACGAGTTAACAAACCAGGTGTGAACGAGTTAATAAAGCAGGTGTGAACGTGTTAACAGACCAAGTGTGAACGAGTTAATAAAGCAGGTGTGAACGAGTTAATAGACCAGGTGTGAACGAGTTAACGGACCAGGTGTGAACGAGTTAACAGACCAGGTGTGAACGAGTTAACAGACCAGGTGTGAACGAGTTAATGAGTAAATAAAGCAGGTGTGAACGAGTTAATAGACCAGGTGTGAACGTGTTAAC
>JAJHUR010123480.1:0-12718 GCA_027495735.1 Lutjanus campechanus | reverse complement strand
GCAGCTGTGTGGGTGTTGGTGCTTTTGTCAAGTGAAAAGTGTTGTTTTGGCCACAAACACTCAACCACAAACACAAGCTATTGTTTTTCAAGTGCTGCTTTTGTGTTTTTATGAAATAGCCGTTCAAAAGGAAGCCCACTCATTGCTGTGGTTGTTGTTGTCTGAAAATGATTGTTTTGCTGCTATATGTTCCACACGATCTGCATACTTGCCACGCTTTTCTCTCTGAGTGCGTCATGCGCTCTCAAAGTAGCACAGAGAGGTGAAGGGTGAAACAGGAGGACTTCTCTGACCCTTCAGTTTGTTGTGAAGTCAGAAAATATGTTTCTTTACGCTTTTGGAGGAATTTAATAACTTTTCACATGTACTTTTATTACCGGAGACGTTGGTTAAATATAGTGTCCAAAAGTAACAAATATCTCCATGTTTCATATTTTCAAATAAAGCAAAACAAAAGAGACAGAACAACAGATGAAACCACTAACTTAAATGACCACTAGCTTAGGTGTATTGTTTGACATGCTCCCAGGAACCTGTATAGTTAAACAAACGACCCAACTCTGAATTTTCATTTTATAGAGATTAGTATGTTTCTGTGCAGTGTGAGGTATGTAACATTTGGCTCACAAAAACCGACCACTGTAAAAATGTTAATATGCAGTGTTATTCAAGGTTGCCTTGTCATAATATCAGTGCCAAAAAAGTTTCACATGCTAACTGAGCTGCATCATATTAGTTATTGTTAATACAGGGGTGGGTCTTTGCCCACTGGTGGGCTGTGAAGGCCTTGCAGGTGGTCCTTGAGAGGTCATGGAAAAAAGCTAAATAAAAGGTTTTTAAGTTCCCATTTTATAAGTCTGAAATTCCTAAAAAATATTTATGATTTTTTAAAAAAAAATGAGAACTAATAAAATAAAGCCATGGGATTGAAAATACACTTGCCATATTAACACTGGAACGTATCTTACGTCTCATCATTGGTGCAATTAATCTCATGGTCAGAGTTGTGATTGAAGGTTTGGGTGGACTGCAGAGGATTTTCAGATTTGAAATGGGGCCATAGTCTTGTTAAGTCTGGGAAATACTGGTCTAAACAGTAATTAAAATAAATAAAGTAAACAGCTGAATAAAATTCATACAATCGTGTACAACCTATCGTACTTGTCTCATGGCAGATTTGATGAACAGCAGTTTCAGAATTAAAAAAAAAAACTTCCAGTTGGGACAATGATTTTTAAGTCTGGGACATTTTGTAGTGAGTGGCATCAGAAATGCATCACCGCCCACCTGTCAAAGAGTTCATTCATGTTTCCCACAGTAACACCCACGAAGATCCAAAAATCCAGTGACAACTGTCACAATCAACCGCGCAGTCTGAACCCAACCTCCAGAAAAACTACTAGTATGTCTTAGAACCGCCAATGTGTTTTGTTGGTCAGTGGAGGAGAGAAACGCCAGCTTTATCTCGGCATCAGATTGCGTTGTGAAGTCTGCGTTGTTGTGGCCACTCATGTACAAGCAGAAGCCTCGCCTCTGGAGTTGGGGCAGTTGCAGGACACTTAGGAAAAAAGTAAATTTTAAGGCCTGCCAATGGCCAATGAAACCATATTGATTAAGTCTCATCTGCCAGACCATTAAACAATGATATATAGTAATGAATAATGACAAATTCAGCACAATTTGGGTAAAATTAAAGCACATCAATGGCATTTAGTTCTTACTCCAAAGGGAAAACAGTCAAGTTTGAAAAATAAGAAAGGAAAGGCTTCCACTTTGAATAAAATGTTCTTTTGGTCCTGTCACTCTTTTCTAAGGTTAAATATGACATTGAAGTCCAGTTACATTCAATTGAAATCTATAACGGGGTCGTTCACTGGAGAACCTCCACCTAAATCGATCCCTTTAGTTCTATTTAAGACAAATCAATAGATCTTATTGCCCAGGCCAGTCACTTTAATTCTCCAGGTTCTTCTCTTCTTCTGTAGACTTGTGTGTTCACAGGTTAGATTACAATCTCCCCTAATAATTTCCCATCATTCACGATGCCAATTGAAAACATTCTTTCTTTTTTTCCCCCAATTTGTTCATATTAAAGGACAGACAGATCCGCCTATAGTTATGGAGTGCTTGTTCAATGAGGCGTGTGTATTTATTACTGCTGGAAGAAGAAGAATGGCAGGAATAAATAGAGGGTAGGGAGCTGGGGGCCCGGGCGGTGGAGGGAGTGGAGGATGTTGTTGTAAGTGTTCTGGCTTTATCAGTGAGCCGGCAGAAACCCGACCAAAGCAGCACTAATGCTCCCAAAATTACTGCACACTTTTATCTTTCTCCTCAGATCAGGGCTGGAGTGGGTGAATGTGGTGTTTTAAGACTCCTCCACCCATACTGTACAACGTGTGTGTGTGTGTGTGTGTGTGTGTGTGTGTGTGTGTGTGTGTGTGTGTGTGTGCTTGTGTGTGTTGGTATGTACATGTGCACGCTTGGATGCATGCTCATTTTGTGACTGTGTGTGTGTGTGTGTGTGTGTGTTGTTTGGGTGTGTTTGTGTGAGGAAGTCTCTCATTTCCTTCTTAGGCTTATCTGTAATTTTTAGAGAAAATGATTCTCCTTGTTCTTTTTCTTGTTGGCTTGAAGTTATATTGATTGGAAAGTGTGTTGGTGTTGGTATGTGACTGTGTGTGTGTGTGTGTGTGTGTGTGCGCATGTGATTTTTCATGCCCTTAATGTCTGTACAGAACCAGCAATTATGTGGCAGTATATTAACCTGATGGTCCATTTGACAGTTTAATAGAGATCAATATTGTATCTGGTAATGGAACATTGGAAATCTTTAAATTGGACAAAAAAGCCCCCATTATTTTTATGATTCACATCATTGATTACATCAGTACATGTTCATTTATTGACTTCAACGTTCCTTTCCGTTCTTGTTTTTTCCAGCTGAAGATCATTTGCAACCCATTTTTAGTCTTTGCATACAAATAATTTGTTGATATTACAGTATATTAATAGCATCTTATTCTGTTCCACTTATGACAGTTTGATAGATGCAGGCCAGTGAGAGCAGGGTGTTTTTGTAATGATGGACCACCAGTCCATTAGTTAGGGGCAGGAAGGTGAATGAATGAGGTGAAATAGATGTGACATCACTGACTTAGGTGTGGTCAGAGCTGCAACACCACAAACCACTGACTTTCTTCACACAGATTTGGTACTTTATACAAAAAAGGTTGAGTTAATTTAGTATGTGCCATGAACAAGCCAACAAGTCCTCCAAATTAAGTGACAAAGTACATTGTTTGTCCATGCCTTCGAGACACATAGAAGCCTTTCATGATTGGATTCCTCTTTTTTTCCGTGCCTCCCAAAACTATTAATAATCACTGTTATTAATGTTTTTGATGTTACAACAATGTGGTTCAGATTTGGTTGGGTTAAGGGTATGAGCATAATTTGGGTTAAAGTGGCTGCTCTTGTAACATTAAAGGGACCCTTATTACAATCATAAACACTTGGTTAAGGTAAAAAAAAAAACAAGGTTCACTGTGGGTTGGAAATGGGAATCTAGCAACAACCTTGTTAGTCCATTCATCCACCCCAGCCTATCGTCTGACTTCCTCTTATCATAAGTTTTTTCATCCTTTATTCACTAATTAGTCTATAAACACAAAGACAATATGGACATATTAACAATACAACATACAAAACCATGCAAGGACAGACAGGTAACAGGTAAGGGTGCCTATTTTCAAAAATCTAGTGATACTATAGATATCACAATAGATTGGTTACAATTCAATATATTGCAATATGTAGTGTCAACTATAAAGCACACACCACCATATGAATAAAATTATATGCATAGAGTTAAAAAAGTTAACTTTTATATGCAGTCGAACAGTGAAGATTAAATGAATCAATCAATTAATGATGTTAAGATTTTAACTGGTTAGAAATGTCAATCGATAATTAATTGATATTGGAATTGGCAGTAATTCCATATCATTTGATTATTTTGTTTTTGCGGAGGCATTTGTTGAATAAAGAAAATGTGTCTTTTGTGTCTTATTAATAAATAATGATTAATCGATCATTAACATTTTCAACTATCGGTTCAGGAGAATGCACAAAATTTGCAACCCTACTGAAGGTAGACACCAACACTGCTATCTAGAGTTAGGGGGATTAAACAATGATGAAACACTGCCATGAATCATGTATCACAATATCACCATATAGTGTACTGATACGCAAAGAAAAAACAAAACAAAAACAAGACAAAAAGAATAAAAATAAGTAAGCAGAGATCTGTTTAAGTTTGTTTAAGTATGTGTTTCAGGTGCCTTTTGCAGCCCCCCACCTTTTGAAACATTTGATGCTGCCATTAGGAGGACAATCTCAGACTAAACTCAGAGTGGAGTGTCCCTTTAAGGTTGCCAGATTATTTTAAAGTGCCACATGATTGTGATTTGAAATACATGAGCAATTCCATTTGCCTTGCTTCAAGCCTTCAGATTTCCATGAAATTCTTCCCATTGATAATTCTAACTGTTAATACCCACTTCCTCAGTTTCACCAATGGCCTTTCCTGTCTTTATATATATGTTACTATTCAGCTGGGTCTTTGCTTGTTTGAATGCATTTCAAACTGGTTCGATCCACTCAGCAGCTCCATGTCAGTGCTGTGCCCTCTGGCATCTTTTTGTCTGATTATAAAACGACCATTTCTTCATCTTGCACTGATGAAGTCCTCCCCTGGGGTGCTGTGATGAAAGATATAAGATCACACAGTAGAAGTAACAAAATCTCTCAATATCATTACTTCAGTTTGTGCCACAGACACGTGAACTACTGCTATAAACAAACCATTGACGATAACTTCATCTATCCCCAACTAAAAACCTTGATCTCCTTTAGTGACTGTATTAGTTTACACTTTTTGAATGTTACATCTCAGATCATTAAAGAACTCACTCAGTATTGTACTTCCATATGGTTGAGGAACTCAGAAGAGACATATTAAACAAAGAAAGGGTCAAAATTGAAGTCATACAGCCAAGATATTTAGATTTTTTGTCCATGGTGCGGGTCAAGCTCCAAAAAGGCTGCATTCTACGCTTTCAGTAATGCAAATCATTTCCATATTTTCATTTTAAAGTGCGTGCTTGGTAAACAGCTATGTCTGTCAAAGATTCTCTGCTGAATCCTTAGTTTACATATCTCAGGACAAGATAACCTTGATGACATCATTGAGGGTTATTTTCTCAGATTATTGAAATCTGCACCAGAACAACAAAAGACATTATGCAACTGTTTTCAGACTGAGTACTAATAACCTGATGTGTCAGATGGTTTGTTATACAGACCTATCTGAGAAGTTGTCCTCGGAAACTTTTTGGAAAAGGGCAAGTACTTTCAAAAAAAACATAATAGGCTAACTTCAACCAGTCAGACCAATGAACAATATGATACCAACCAGGAGTAGAATGAAAACATCTTTTCCATGGAGAAATGGTTTAAGTGCTTTCCTTTGCTCTTCTTTCAGTGAAGAAATACTCTCCAGTTCTCATATAAGTGATGCTATACCAGCAGGTTTGCTAACCTCTTTAAGAGCTGCCATTGTTGTTATCGCTTCTTGCTGTTGTCATGCCTAAACCATGCCCAGAGCTGCCAGGAGTGCCACGTAGAACACTGATAAGTCTGAACCACTGTGGTTCAGCCACAAGTGCTTGTGTGTAACTTGAAGCCTGGCAAGATAGATTCTCGTAAGATCTCACAAACAGGGCTGTGTTGCAAGGTAAAAGTACTGATCCCCATGACAGCTAAACTGTCTTCAGTGTGTAAAATTGGTGGTGTCCCTTTAACCTTGCATGATTCTTCCACTTGATTGTGATTTTAAATACAGGAGTATTTCCATTGATTATTTAGTGTTGGTTAGCCTTCTGGCTAACCTTTAGATTTCCCTGGAACTATTGATAGACTGCCCACTTTGTCAGTTACAAATTCTCAAGTAGTGCCCCTGTTATCATTTTCCATGGCCTGTTATTTAAAATCTGGGTTTGTACGACTGTTCAATCCACTCAGCAGCTCTGTACCGCTGCTGTGCCCTCTGGCATCTTTTTGTCTGGTTATGTTCCCACTGTGATGAAGTGATGAAAGACCATCACACACTTTACGTAACAAAAGTCTCTCAAGAGCTCTTAAATAAGAAAAATCACAATACATGACAAACAAGTGATTCAAAAAAGATGTATCAAGCCATTCTCATCCTAGCTCATCAAAATAATGACATCTTTGTCACATCCCTCAGCGTCTCATACTGATGCTCCAGAAACCATTTAGTATCTGTCTGACACACTGCCAGGAAGCCTTTTCAACATGTGGTTAATGTTGTGAGACGTTTTGGTCACATTTAGGCAAAGATGGCGGTTTGGGTTACAATAAGTATGTTGCACTGCATTGCATTACGTGACATTACATTACGGAAGTAAAGCGTGGTAAATTTATGTAACTTAAAAGTTTTGATAGTGTTTACTTTTGGTTTTAAAGGCAACACAAACCGCAGCCTCCTGTGTGAAAGTCCTGTGTTTGTTTGACCCATCCATCCACCCACCTCCTCTATACATGGACTTTCTTGCTCTTTATACTGCGTCACCTGCTGCGGAATGGTTTACATTGAAGTTACTTGAAAGCTCAGTGTGTCTTGCACTGATCCTAAAGGGTACCTTGTGTGTTTGTGTGTAAGACACCAAGGGGTGTGACATATTGTTGGTATTTGACAACCTGGGAATGAGAACAGACTGTTTGCAATGAAATGTGTTGGGCCAATTTTGTGAAAGTGTTAAGACTTCCAGTAAGCTATACATTATGCTTTAAAGTAGCTTTAATGATTTATATTATAATGTTTCGGGTCAAATGCTGGATGCTTTGCAACCTTTGACCGGTTTTAGCAGAGTGTGTTAACGTTCGTCTGCAGTGCAAATGGAGCGCTCGAGGAAAGGTTTGTTGATTATTGATGATTTTCACAACCAGGCTGAGAGCAGATTGAAGAAATCTGTCATGAGTGCTGCTTCATCAGGCAGGATAAATATTAAACAGGCACCAAAACATGGAAAGTGCATACCCTGTCATGAGTTCAACACACGCTCCCCTGTCTCCTCACTTTCTGACATAATGTATTTGATGTGCTGGTGTCATTTCACTGCTGAATAATTAGATTACTGCATCTGTATGTCTCGTTCTGCTGCTTGCTGCTGCTGCTATGTCTCCCCGTTACCCCCTTGTTCCTCCCAGTATAATAGCTGGATAAGCCAGACTGGGCTAAAAAAGGAAATAATTGTTCTGGGTGACAATGCAGTATATTATGGCAGGCAGGCACAGCTCCCTCCCTCTATGCCATGTCGAGGGAAATGGCTTTAAATGGTTTCAAAAGGGTTTTAACAGGATTAGATGGCCTACAGTCAGAAATGTGCAAAGTGCAAATGCTTCTTTTTTTAGTCACACCTTATTTTACGGTACACTAATAAGATGCAACAAGCCATACTTTGTATCAAATCAGACAAAGACTAGAAATAAAATGTTCCTTATTAGACAGTATTAGATTATATAAGAATTAGATTTTACTAGAAGGTAATTAGAGACAGATTACAACAGAACCGTACTGTAAACTGAAGGGTAATGTTTCCCACTGTTAGAACCTTGTTAGACTTTATTAGAGGGCAATCAGGGACACATTACAACTGTAAACTAAAGTATATTGTTTCCCATTCTTAGAGTCTTTTTAGACTTTTTTTAGAGGGTAATTAGTAACACATTACAGCAGAACTGGAATGTAAACCATGAGTATATTATTTCCCGCTGTCAGACCTTTATCAGACGTGGGTAATTAAGGACTATTTTATCTATTTTGTCAGTTTAATAATGAACATGTTTCATCTTTTTGTCTAAATTAATACAAAGTACAATTTGTTATGTCTTACTAGTGCATTGTAAGATAAAGTGCAACCCCCTTTTCTTACCACATATATGGGAAAACATTGAAGTGGTGAGAGAATGGCTTCCTCCCTCTGTAACCTGTGTGTGCATGGTGGTGTGTGAGCAAACAGTTTGTGAAAATGATGCCAAAAGACAGGTCTTTGTCACCCAGATGTCCACTCAGGTGTCCCTCCAGTGTTTGGAGTTTGCAGTCTTGCTTACGTCCTCATTGCAATTCAATCTGCGCTCCAGGCTGACTGTATAGCTGGCATGGCGTCAGCAGCTAGATCCCATGGGATCCCTTCTCCAGACCCTGACTCACACCACCTCTGCTACACCGCGCTGCTGCTGCTACACTAATACACGGCAAAAAGCTCTCTTCCTGCTTTTGCTCCGACCAAAAAGCTTCTGCTCGAGTCAATAAACTGTCAAATCAGCCACAAATTCAAGGTTGAGCCCGTGGCATCTTTTTTTATTCTGTTACGTAAAAGCTGCTCCAGAGAATCAAACACATTTCTATGCCCACACTGATGTTCATTTCACTGTAAAATCGGTGACATGTAATCACACAGTGGCTTACTAATTTAGCATTTACAGCTGCTGGACCTGTCAGTGCAATCATGACTTTGGAATAACTTAATATGGTTTACGTGGGTGTCAGGCAGGATGAAGTCTGTGAGAGCGGTGTGCTCAGTGTGTGGAAGCTCTCAGTCGAGCTCTCCTTGAGCCAATGATGGTGATTTTTGCTGCTTTTCCATAATTTACACTGCCTGAAGAGGGCAAAAGGACATAGAGAGACTTTTATTCTCACCCGGACTGCATTTGTGTGTGCTGGGATCTTTGCATAGTAAAGTACTTTGTCAGTCAAAATCAGAAGAGGTTCTTTGGCTGCAGAATGTACAATTAGAAATATGCCTAGGACACACACACCTACAGAGGTTATGGACAGGTCAAAGGGAGTAAAGTGCTCAGGAAGAAGACATTAAGGGGAAGTGAAAGGTGCTGCACTCTCTGCCTGTTAACACCAATAATTTATCACAAAGACACAGACGAATCTAACCTAAGGAATCTTACCAGATAACGGCACAAGTATAGTTCATAATGTCTCTATATGGATTAGATTTCATTATGAACTATCCACCCCTACCATGAAAGTTTGGTGAGAAAATTAGTGTAGTGAATGTGAAAATGATGGAAATATGCTTTAGGCTGCAAAAAAAAGTTTTAAGGAGTCATTTTCGTCTGATATGAAATCATTTCTCTTGAAACAGATGAAAAATTCTGACAGCTATGTGAGATCATTTGCACTTGATTTTGGTCGTATCAAAGGAACAGGAATATCTTCGCGAGGCAGAGCAAGGCAGAAAATGATATCCAGATATGAGAAAATCCTTGAAAGAAGCTGAACTCTGCCTCGTGAGGAAAAAAACTAGCGCCAGATTTCTTCTTTTTTTAAACACAACTGACCTGTTAGGATGGACAGTTTTTGTTGTGTTCGTCCTCCTGAACCGTAAACATGACAAATTGAGAGTGAGGAAGAGGCTGTAGAGAATGAGGAGGTGGGTGAGGGAGGTCTGGTCACGCAAAGTCAAAGAGAGAAATCGTGTGTGTGTGTGTGTGTGTGTGTGTGTGTGTGTTGACGGCGTCTAACTGCTGACTTTGACAGTGTGAGTGCAGAAGTGATGCAGTAGCACATTCTCTGGGCTCAGACTGTCTGTCTGCCAATCTGTGTGCCGTCTGTTCATCCCTTTCTGTGTATGTGTGTGTGTGCACCTCTATCCTTATTAGGACTGAATGTCCTCACTAGAACACAATTGGGAGAATTCTTCTAAAGAAAATGTGTTGTTTTTGTTATTTTGACCTTGTTTGTTGGGTTTAAAGGAGAAATATATAGTATAGTCACTGTACTAAATCATAAAATGACCATGATATATCATCAGAGATTAAGGTAAAATGCAACAAGCTGAAATACAGGCTTCCCTGACAACAACAGCCAGCATGTTCTCCTTTGAAATTTTCATTCCAGTGCGGATTGTCTGTTTTTGTTTGCCCATTTCACATTTACTGCCTTTACATCTAACTAAAATTAATGCTGAATGTTCGCTGAATGAGTGAGCATCTGTAAATGAGTTTCAAGAAATCATTAATAATCTTTTAGAGGGAGTAGATGTTAATGACGGTTAAATTGAGCAACATGTGAATGGAGTTTGGCAGGCAGTAAGACAGTAGGTAAGGCAGTAACTGAACACTTTTTATTGTCCAGGTTTATTGTTTTATTGTATTTTTTACAACATTTATTGTAATGTTGCTTGCATGTTGTGCCCACGTAGGTTCAATGTCCCTGCCGCCTGCAGGCAACCTGCCTGAGGTTTGAGTCTGGAGAGGAGAGAGCAAGGAGGAAACTCTTTTTTATTGCTTTTATTCATAGATCTTATATTAAATAGGGATTCAACCTATTTAATACACTGTGTATTGCTCCAACTCACTATTTGAACTGCAGATTTTTAAATGTTAACTTTTTCCTTTAAGGTTAAAGGAAAGTTTTGAGTTAAGTTGTTCTATAATAACTGTTTAAAGCATATTCTGAACTCATCCATGTGTCTTTGGTAGATCTTTGCATTCAGCATGCTAACTCCATGACATTCGCTGTGCTGAGGTTTTGCATGCATGCATGCAGACCACATAGCTTCTCAGAGCTGGTAGAAGTTTCTCTCAGTAATACAAACTGTGTGTGTGTGTGTGTGTGTGAGTGGCCTGCTGAATGGGATGTACTGCAAATCAGTGTGTACTACCCTGAAACAGTATAAACCAATAATCCTCTGTCTCTCTCTCTTTGTCTCTCTGTCTCCAGAATACAGAGGACCACTTGACATTCTTGATCACCGTTCCCGCTGCTCTCTTCCTCTTCCTGTCCATCTTCATCCTCGTCTGCATCGAGTCGGTCTTCAAGCGGATGCTCCGCCTCTTCTCTCTCCTTATATGGGCCTGTTTGGTCACCATGGGTTACCTGTTCATGTTCTCAGGAGGGATACTCAGCCCCTGGGACCAGGTACATATCTGTGTTTGTTCTGTGTGTGTGTGTGTTTGTGTGTGTTTGTGCGTGCGTGCGTGCGTGCGTGCGTGCGTGCGTGTGTGTGTGTGTGTGGATGAGTTTCTAAAAGAGCATGCAGATACATCTGTGGACCTGGTTGTACCTTCACAACAGTATATAGAACAGGATTTCTGGTTGTTCACGTGTAGGAGTGCAATCAGTGTCACTGACTGCTCACTAAGCTCCACCCTCCTTAGCCACTGTTGCTATGGCTGTCAAGCTTTCTGTTCTTGCATGGAACATAATGCAGTTTACAGTAATAACAGAATTATCATATGGCTTCTTGAGTTCAGACAGGGAGGCAAAAGCAGCTTCTCATTTCTATCTAGCAACTCGTGATATCGCTGTCAGAAATTATAACTCTAGCTAGCCAAGGATATGAGCAGTAGCTACCTAGCTAACAGGGTGCAAAATTAATATTACAATTTCTGTCCACCGGCCAAATGCCCAGAGAATGTTCATATTTTATTAGCCACTCATTAGATTACCTTTTAGTTAGCTGCTCAGTGAAGAAAATCTACCAGCCACTTGCATATTTTACCATTTGGCTGGTGTCTGGTGCGAATTTTGTGGCCTGCTAGGTAATTAAGATAATTTTAGCTGACAGCACTGCTAACACTGTCTCCAGCTGACTTTTTAACGGTTACATCTGACTCTTTTTGAAGTGAGAAACCTGTAAAAGGTTTCTCTTAAATGTTCACTGAATGGCTACAGATGCAGCCCCCTCAAATCTTCCGTTCCTCCCTGGTAGACCCCTGGTCGGTCTGTGGCGGATCCCTGCTGTGACCTCTCAGAGCTATTGGCTGTAATGAGATCCCCCGAGATGACTTAGGGAACACGGGGGGCCGACTTGTAACACCCCTAAGTGCAATTTGTCGAAACCAGTTGCAATGGTCCGTCTATCCACCAGGAGGAGCAGTTATTGTTGAAGTTGAAGCGGTTTACCGTACCTGAATTCAACTGTTATTACTTTACTGTATCACAGGTATATTTGTTGAGGAAGTGTACTTCCCACACAGAGCATATTTAATGATTATCAGGCTACCATATCATGAGGTCATAAATATGTTTAGCTTTCTGTTATTCAAAAGAATTGCGTGAAAATTAAACTGAATGATGTCCTGTAAGAAAAAAACAGCATTTGCAGCACTAGTCTGCACAACTGACTTTATTTGCAGTGGTAATTATAATGTATATTGTTAATGTGGCTATATAAATGTAATTTATGGTGCTGTTAGACCACCCTGCCAGGCACGTGTCTCTGTTTACAGTATGTGCAAAACCTGAGAGCAAACTATGTTTTTTAACCTCAGTGAAAATGTTGTTTTTCAAAGGCTAAATGACAACAAATATGGACTGAAGCTGAATATTTTGTTAGATAAAAACATCTTGTGAATTTTGGAAATGCTTACATAGATCTTTTTTTGTTGTTGTTTTGTTTTTTTACTTTTGGACTGTACAATGCTCTGTACATAAAATGCGACTGTCGCACACAGACAGATTTTAGACAGATTTTTTCTGTTCACATTCACAGGCTGCTGCTGCTGTGACTCCAGCAGAGGGCTGGCACGGTGCGTGCCGTGGTGTTACTCCAACCTCAACCTAATAAAGTCAGTGATTACTCAAAGTTTAAAAGCAAAGCTATAAAAAAAA
>JAJHUR010123479.1:15174-54996 GCA_027495735.1 Lutjanus campechanus | reverse complement strand
GTGAAGGTTTGGCTAACTCAGCAAAAGGCTCTCTGCTTGGGTTCTGCAAGTGTGTCAGCTTTATCTTGTTTAGGTCACTTACATTGGTACAATATTTATTTAGGTGTCAGCTAGAAAAATTAGTATTAGAACTAGTACATGAAATGGAAAAATTCAAGATGAATTGTACGTCATTTTACAAACATTTCATTATACAACCCCAATTCCAAAAAAGTTGGGACACTGTGTAAAGTGCAAATAAAAACAGAATGCAATGATTTTCAAAAACTTTTTAACTAGTATTCTATTGGCTACAGTACAAAGACATGATATTTAATGTTCAAACTGATTAACTTTTCTTTTTTTTTGTAAAAACACTTTTTCTGAATTTGATGTCTGCAAAACATTCCAAAAAAGTTGTGACATGTTTAACACTATGATTCATCACCTTTTCTTTTAACAACACTCAGTAAGAGTTTGGGTACTGATGACACTAATTGTTGAAGTATTCTGTGCTTCATTATTGTGCTTCTTGGACTGCAGGAAGGCCATTCTAGTACTCAAACTCTTTTTCTATGAAGCCATGCCATTGTGACACATGCAGAATGTATTCTGGCATTGTCTTGCTGAAATAAGCAGGGATGTCTCTTAAAAATACATCATCTGAATGGCAGCATATGTTGCTCCAAAACCTGTTATACCTTTCAGCATTACAGGGGCCTTTACAGAAGTGACATCTGGCCATGCCATGGGCACAAACACTTCCCCATACATCACAGATGCTGGCTTTTGAAGTTTGCGCACATAACAACCTGAAGGGTGCAGGTCAGAAGGTCCATGATTTACAAAAACAATATGAAATATGGACTTGTGAGACCACAGCACACTTTACACTTTGCATCAGTATATCTATATGTTCCAGGTGCTTTAGAACATTCACAACAAACAAGCTTTCCAGTCTTACCCAGTTCCCCCTGCCCCAACTTTTTTTGAAACATGTTGCAGGCATCAAATCAAGAGTGAGTGCATATTTACAAAAATCAATTAAATTATCAGTTTGAACATTAAATATCTTGTCTTTGTAGTGTATTCAATTGAATACAAGGTGAAAATGATTTGCAAACAATTGCATTCTGTTTTTATTTACGATTTACACAACATCTCAGCTTTTTTGTAACTGGTGTTATTCAGTTCAGAATGAAACTTGAAGACTAGATTTTAAAATAAACCTCTGTAGGTTTCATATGTGCCCTTAATCAGTCGTGGTCAAAATGTTATTAAAAAACAGTTAATAGATTCAGTGACCTACCTTCACTTCATTGATGTTGATGTGATGACATTAGGTATTACTGGTGAATCACTATATGTATTTATTGAAATTCCTTTGAAATTGGGCAATAGTAGCAGCCTCTATACTGCTTTACTTAAGCAGGGTTAGTGTACGGTGTTAGTATAGAGTAAGTAGCACAGTGTGTGGTGTTACAGTGGTCCTATTAGAGTCAGGCAGCATAGTGGGTATATACTTAGAATAAGGTTGAGTCTGTTCGTAAGCCCTCTTAATTAAAGACTACTGTTTCCCAACTCCTTGGGGCAATACTGAAATGCTTATAAGAGGTTCTGCTGGAATGTACAGTAACTCACTTTGTGTTGGCCACTTTAATGAGAGCCTTAGCCAACAACATTGGCCACAGCTCTGATTGACAGGTGGAGGCAGGGAGAAGCAGGTTGTTTTCTTCATCAAATGGCATGGAATCATCCACTGTTATCTTCCTCCAACAGCCCTATAAGCAAAGAAGGAAGACGTAGTGAGTGAAGATATGATATAACAATCAATGCATCTCAACCGTTGTTATAAGAAATCAGGCAGACACTCTCTTTCCAATTTTATTAAAATTCATGTAAACCTTAAAGGAAAAAGTCTGAGATTTTGGGAAAAAAGGTTTATTTGCTCTCTTGGCAAAAGTTAGATAAGAAGATCAATAACACTCTCGCTAAATATGAAGCTACAGCCAGCTGCCAAGCTAACACAGCTGAGCATAGAGACTGGAAACAGGTGGCCTGGTTCTGTATGAAGATAACAAAATCTGCCTACCAACACCTCAAGGCCCATTTATTAACCTATTTATCTTGTTTATTTAAGTCTTAAACAAACTGGAGTGAAAAAGCAATGAAATACTGTTTGATGGGGGTTTTCCACCTGGCTATTTCTTGGTCAGGACCAGTAACTTCCTTGAGTCTCTGCTTTTAACTCTTGGCAAAAAAAAGTGAATAAGCATTTTCCCCAAAATATTGAACTTGCTCACTTTCTTATGTAAAATGTAAATATAACTGTTCTTATAAGACAAAGAAACAAGATAAGACATGTTGATCAGGGCCTCAGAATCCACAAAAAGTTAGGTCAGTTTAAAAAGAGCAGTTTCAGCATATTTGCAATAAAGTGAAACTGATGGAATATTGCTTTTTGCATTTGTAGACTGATATTTGAACTGCAACACTGAGCCTCCGGGACCAGAACAGCCTCCAGGCAGAAATGGCACTAGCATCAGTTGATAAGTTATCAACTGTTTCATCAACTGTTCCATGCTCATTATCATTGTCTCCATGATGCATCATGTAGTTGTAATGTCCCATCACATCCATGCAAGTTTACTTGGCAGCTTTTATAACCTTGTAATCCTAATTTTTGGTATTGTTGACTTTACTAGGATCTGATGGTCATGTATGTTAGCAGATCTCTCTGAGTCTGTGTGTTCAGTGTCAAACCAATTGCTGCTCAGATTTGCTTAAAGAACAAAAGAGCCTTTTATGCCCAATTTAATAGAACAATTATTTGCAATAAATCTAGAATTCCTTGATGTTAAGGAGAAATCTGTAATATATTTACTGTAATAAATCATAAAATGGCCATAATATGTCAGAAGAGACATATGTACATATGTCTAACAGTTACTTTGAACAATATGTTAATGAGGTCTAGCAGACAGAAGGAATTCAGTCACTGAACTCAAAACTCCAGAGTGTGTATTTTCAGAGCAAAGGGCTTTTGTTTTTAAGGATAGCAGGCTTAGCTTTACATTGACATTACATTGTTCATCAACTGACATTGCAGGACTTGTTGTTGCTGGTTATTGTCAAATTACAATGTTGCTTGCTCCTGCAGTGTTTCTGCAACCTGCCTGAGCCTCCTCGAGTCTGGAGAGGAATGAGTGGTGATTTCAACTTATTTAATACAACATCTATGGCTCCAAGTTGCTAGTGGGACTGCAGGACATTTCTGGACCTGCATTTAGCTACATATTGCTCATTTAAATGTTTCTGACTGAATACGAAACTTGTCTGCACTCACAACTCTTTTACCAAACAGCCATCACATTGCGGTGGGGGCGGCAAAGATCAACTGCATTTAAAGGTAAAAAGCTGGACTGATACAACTCACCTAACACAACAATCACGTAAAATATTAGATTTCCACCTCTGGTGTGACTCATATCATAACAATAAGCTTCAAAAGTGGATTTTTTCCTAAAAACTCAATGTGTAACACATCACCTAAAAATATCTGATCTATGGGTTTCATATTCCAACACTTCTCCTAGCATTAGCAACCTTATGCTTGCATCTTAGCATCCTGTTTGGTGTCAGAGCTTGTTACATGCCGTCTGCAGTGTGGTCTGTCTACTGGCCGTCTGTGGGAGTTTCACACTGCTTGTAAGAAAAAGCAGCAGAAGCAGGTGATAATCTGAATGACTGTCCACAGCTGTGCCTCCTCTTATCTATCAGAGCAGTGTGCACAAGCAATGCAAGCCTATATAGAGTGAGGAGAGCCAAGCACACTCCCTTTGTTGCTTGTTCTTCCACTTTCTTGTCAAAGCATTGCCCCAAGGAGGAGCTCGATGTGTTCGCAGATGGGATAAAATACAGCGCGAAAGGGCAAGTTAGAGGAGAGAGGAGGAAAAGGAGAGACAGAGTTGTAGGGCAGCAAAAAACAGGGTGAGAAAATGAGAATGGGATGGATATTCACAGCAGCGTGAAGGAGGAAACGGCTGGGAAAAAGATTGGTGTGGAACAGTAAGGAATCATACGTGCAGGGGAGAAAAGGAGTAGCCTATGAGCAAAAACAGGCGAGGAAATGGAAAGGGGGGGTTGGGCGCTTAATGCCATCTCAACAACCATCTGTTAGCGTGCTATGGTTGGCACGGGGACTGCTGCCTACAACCGTGTCATGCTTGTTTGTCAAGGCAAGAGTCACAGTGTTAGAGAACACCATCACTTTTAGTTGTGTCTTTTCCACTCTCTCTCTCTGACCCAAATTGTTGTGCTGGAAGAAGTTCCCTTTCTGAAATGACACAATGATGTAGTGTCCACTACTTAGAGATCTGTGGCAAGCAACACACATACTGAAACTCACAGGCCAGCAACTTCAAGCTGTATCCCATTGCGATGAAAACGTTTATTTAGAGCCAAAAATCTATAAAAAATCCATACAGTTGCACATAATTAATATATATGACACTGCAGTCCACAAAAGCCTCCCAGGGATGTGCCAGCTCTCATGGTCTCACTCGGCGAAGATATTCAACTTGAGCCTTGCTCTCTGAGAAGCAGCTGACTCCTGTTAAGCCTTATCTATTCATCAGGCAACGTATGAGGCCCGGCCACTTTTGGCACAGCAGTGAGACTGATTGATTTGAACACTGAGTGGATAAGGCTTTCTCATCCCTTCCCCCCACCAGCCCCTCAGTCCATCCCTATTCCCCTCTCAGCTTCTACATCCTATGTGGTCTGCTGAACAATACAGAGCAATCTTAAGCAACCCATTGCCTTAAGTATGGCTCTAAAAATATATGATTAAGAAAAAGCAGCATTATGAACTTCATCAAAATGTCAGAATTTGGGGATTTCATAGAACAAAGTCTTTAGTAGAGAGGTTCTCATTTTTTCCTCAGCCATGGACCCCTTACAAGATAGATGAGAATTACCGCCTCCCAGCTGTATGTCTCCACTAACCAATCAAGTTGCTGTTTACATCCATCCGTCTGTAAATGTCTGTCAAAAGGAAGTTATCACTATACTGGCATGCATGTTTCCAATGAATAATTTCAGAAACATGCCGTCATTTTTACAGAGGAGTACAGTGTACTGATAGAGAGCTGAATAGTATAATGTCACAGTGAAGCTGATCTTTGACCTTTTGGATAGAAAATGTCATCACCTCATCATTTTATCCTATTAAGTATTTGTGGGACATTTTGTCTGAATTAGAGTAAGAATTCTTGCGTTATGAGCAAAAACGTGTTTTGTGAGGTCACAGTGACTCTTAGCTTTGACAGGTGACCACCAAATTCTAATCAGTTCATCTTTGCGTCCAAATGGATGTTTGTACAAAATGTGAAGAAATTCCCTCAAGGTGTCAAGGGTTATAGATTATTCAATTAGCACATAATCTATAAATGACTTAAAACCAAAACATTTGTTGAACTATGGGTCAATGAATCTGAAAAACTTTCACAGACCCCCCTGGCAGAGTGCCACACACTTCAATTTGAATAGCACTGCTTTCGTAGACTTAGATTTGACTGTGTGTGTATGTGTGTGTGCGTCAGACTCACCATCCAGTAGAGTTTGACCACGTATTTCCCATAGTTGTTGTAGAGCGGCACATGACCTTTCACCACCTTACACAGCGAGTAGATGTGCTCCCAAGGTTTCCAACCACCTTGTCCTTTATGCAGCGTCCAAACTATACAGATCTCGCTGATGATCCCCCTCATCAGCTTAAATGAAGATGGAGGAGAGAAGGAAGAAAAAAGTACTCAAGAGTCTAACGACTACCCACCAATCTTTAGTATTTTGGCTTTGGCAATCATCAATAACTGCATATATCATTCACTGAATCAATAAGGCAGACTAATTAATTTCTGCCAGTCAAATGTCACCCTGTCTGTCATCTGAATTACACTATCCAATTGCTGATCAATGCTGGTTAGTGGAACCTCATGGCGATCCTCAATAGAAAAGCTGAAAACTAACCTCGCTGCAGATCAGATGATCATTGAGGGTCATCAGGTCAAAGGTCGTTTGATTTTGAACAACAGTGAGATGCTAAAATAAAGCACATCATTGAGACCTGAGAATTACAACACCTTATAGCACACACACATTATCGCACCTTCAAATGGTGTTGTAGCACCTATATCAGAGTCATTCATTATCATAACACAGTGGTCAACCAGCTTTAGAATATTTTGCTGTCACATGTGACCTACTTATTGCTTCTATAGTCATCCCAGGGCCTATACTGATCTAACCTCACCATGATATTCCCATGACTGTGTCTGCGATGAATATTTCACCACAGAGTTAATAGACTCTACCATGTTACTAATTAAAAATGAATTAATGGGTCAGATGATGGTGAGATGGATCAGCTGCAGGTCGAGGGAGGTCGTGTTTTCTCAAATCTAAGTGAGAATTGAACTTTAAATTATTTCTGTCAATAACACCATCTTTGAAAAAAAAAAAAGACTAATGAAGAGTTTCACAGTAGAGCTACTGCCTGCATCTGCACAGCTGATTGCTTTTGTGATTAGCCCGTATTCCTCTTGAATGGAACTAATGAAATGCTTTTGACATCTTGAGTGAAAAGGCAGCTTGTGACCTGGCAAGGACTAATTCAAAAAGCAGGAAGCTTCCAGTAATTGCTCAATATTGCACTGAGAGAGAGGGTAGCAGAAAAGTGGAGTGATGCAATTAAAACTTCATTGGAGGCAACTAGAGAGCAGATTTCCTTAACTACATTTCACACTGTGTGGCAAAGAAATACACTGTTAATACACGTAATGGCTGCAAATAACAATTACTTTAATTAACCTATCAATGTTCTTTTTTTGATTGGGAGATTAATCGTTAAGTATATGCAAGTACATGTGGCCTATGACAAATGACCACAAAAGGTTACAGGAAGCACAGAATGGGCCTCATGCAAGAACATTTTTGCATTTTTACCTTAAATTTCTTCTTTTTTCATGCAATGGGCTCATACAAATGTGCCACGTCAGATTCAACAAACACTTGTAACTTCAGATAACTGTGTAAATGATCCGCCTGTGTGTATTTGAGTGCACGTGCAGGAGACTTGTAAATTGGCATAATTAACACCCCAATAACACCATATAAGGCTGCACTTCCTGCCCCACACATCAGGAACCAAAATCGGTGGCAGTGGCTTTAAGTGTAAATTTACAACTATATTATCATTAAAAATGCAGTCACACAAGATATAAATTCTAATTTATTTTTCAAACTCAAAATATCTTCAAACTAATGAAATATACAGTCATTAGTGAAAAACTTTTGTTTGGATAACAGCAGACTAACTTCACACGACTCCTCTGTGTTCGTATCTCAAAGAAAATTCAAAATACAAGAATGTGAACATGAATGCGAAAAGTTCTTCAAAGTCACTCGTACACACTTCAGAACAAATCCGTTCATACGAGTGGTTCTTGCATGAGGCCCGCTGTCTTGAAACAGGTTATTTTTCTGACCAACATTCTAAAACTGCACATGTATTAAATTTATAATAATATGAGGTGAAGGAGAATAGCAGCTCTTGAGAAATTGAAACCAGCAAATGTGTATTTTTACATGCTGAATCACTTAAACCTTAAACTAATTAATATAACAAGTATAATCAAATTGTGTTGTCACGATAACAGAATTTTAAACTCTGATAAAAGACTACTATAAAAAACCCCACAACACTCAATACTTCTTTTGATCCCACGGCAACAAGAAAAAAGTCCTAAGCACACAAAATAGGATATCTTTCCCTTGTATTTTCATTAACCTGCACACAGTGCTGGTGCAGATAAAGTTAATGAACACTGGTTTTCCTGCAAGCCAAATTTCAGGAAGCTCAATGAAGACTGAACTGACGTCTTGAATGAGCACTTTCATCATCAAATCACTATTTTTTTTATAGCTTTGATACTTTAGATACCATAATTATATATCTTATATATCACATTTGTGTATACCTGCATGACACATATGCTGGCTCCTGTCTATTATTGTTGTCCTTGACACGCACAGTATCTGAACCGTCACAGTGTGGTATAATATAACAGTCACAGTGTAAACCACTTTTTACATTATACAGCGCCATGGAATAGCTGCCATATTAAAATGAAATAGCGTAAAAAAAAATTTAAAAAAAAGATCTTTGTATTATCCTCTTACTGCTTTGTTTGGGAACAAATATCAGAGAAAAATAAGAAAATGCTGCATGTGGCCCATTGATAGGTCATGTTCCATTTAGTGTGCCACATCCTTTCTAGTGACCCAACCTGCGCAATAGTTGCACCTTGACTCTATTTGACCTGAATGGAATGGAACCTTAATTAGGACCACTGATAACACCTGTGTTTACCCTATTTCATGCAAAGATAGCTGCTGTGAAAAAGGTCTACTGGAACAGACAGACATTTGACATAATACTATCCCCATGACAAGCTATAGCACTAATACAGAAGCATGAAGGTTACCTTGTTGACAATAAACTCTGTAGGACGCTTCCAGGAGTGCACTTTCAAAGACGGAGGCAGTGAAATTTTTCCCTCAGGATCTTCAAAAGACGGCTGCAGACAATAGCAAATAAAGTGAAGGAGAAATACAGACAGACAATGAAAAAACAATCAAGATAATGCCCAAATCAATATCAAGTGTTAAATAAATCTGAAGCAAATTAATACTCGGTACAGCAGAGATGGGAAGTAACTAAGTGCAAATACTTTGTTACTGTACTTCAGTTGGGTTTTCAGGTATCTGTTGCTGACTTTACTTGGATATTTATTTTTCTGATCACTTTTTACTTTAACTCCCTCCATTTTAATACTAATATCTGTACTTTCTACTTCTTACGTTTTTAAAAAGAGGCTTGTTACTTTAGTTTTAACGTCTTTGGGGGCATCAAGCCAGATTTCAATCTATATGGGACAATAACATGTAGAAAAAACATTTCCTTGGTGTATCATTATATTATGCACAACACACTGAACAAGACCAAAACAAGAAGACAGGAAAGTGGGTCAGAAATCATTTTAAGTGCCCCTGTACAAACTGTCTTCTTAACAAGCAGCTGTCAAATAACTGTTTAATCCAGGGGTTGCCTTTAAATATCTTGTTTGTCAGTCTTATTAAGTACATAGTTTCATTATTTTATACCACTTGCCCAGTCAGACAAGTGAGTTGCTAGATTTACTAGCCTGATGCAGCATGTTACTTGACCCAGGCAAGCAGGTTATCCATATTGTTGAACCCTGATCTAGGGCGAAGCTGAATCAGTGCTTTCACGTTTACATGTACCAGTGTCTTTTCTTAAACAAGTATCTGTACTTCCACTTGAGCACAGAATTTGTGCACATTTGCCACCTCTGCTCTACAATATATGTTACTAATGGCAAAATAATAAATAATGTATTGGAGTAAATTAAAGTAAATTAAATTATTTTCTAATCCAGATTTACAGCATTGTGGCTCTTGTTCGTCTTTCCATCTTCTGCTCCTTTACTTGAGTCCCATTTCTCCTTGCTGACTTCTGCATCGCTCCATTCAGGCCAAATGGGGAATCTGCATCTCCACACACCTCCTAGGCTCTCAGAGGAAGTAGCAACAAGGGACGCTGCTCTGAAATGATGACACATAGCTATTCACTTCATTTGTTCTAGGCTCCCCCTTTTGTCAATATTTTGCAGCAAAAATTAGCCAGCTCAGTACCAGACATTCAGTCTTGAGTAAACCAACCAAATCCCTGTTTACCCTAGCATAGTGAAAGTGATATTAGCTCATAAAGCTGGCTGTTTTCTTTATGATATTATTCACAGATTGGGGATTTACACACAAAGCTTTTGAATTACAGCAAGAGACAGACAGGCACATACAAGTATACATCCTTACTGTGTATTAAATAACGCAATGAAAGCAGTTACAGTTTAAGTATGATGTTCCGTCTACGTTAGAATCAGCAAGGTTTCTGAATGCAAACGTTAGCTAATTTATTTTGATGTTACGTGGCTAATGCTAACGTTATTGCCAACTACAGCTGACTTCAATTAACGCTAATTGCGAACGTTATCCAAACTCACTCTGTCTGTCGGTCGGATAAAGACACTTTACTGGAGGAGGACTCCTTTTTCTTTGGTTGTGCCTTCGACATTGCACTTGGTGTGATAAATCTGCAAGCTAAGTGACCCACAACCGAACATGTCAAGTAGCCTGGCTGCCCTCGAGGTGCGTTTGTTTGGATGTGTCTCTATCTTGAAAGTTTAGACGTTGCTCAGCAACGGAGCTTTAATGTGGGCGGGGTCTGGAGCCGTTTCATCACTTGTTACCAACGTGAGGGACGGACAGATTTTCCTTTACGTCCAACAAATCTGTCTCACCAGTATTAATAAATATCATTAATATTATTCATAATAAAATCAAACAATAATTATAATAAATCCTATTAATAATATCTCCAATTTTTCTGCTGCTGAAAACAAATCCAGAATCTCTGCTGCACTTATTTTACCATTGTATATATTCACTTAGCTACTTCATGAGCTTGAATGAAAGATTATTTATTGTGTAAAACTAATCATGATATTTAATTTGAGTGTAAAATGTCATTATATATTTTGAACACGATAACACTGTAAAATTAATGATTCTTCATGGTATGATTCACATACATTACCTAATGCAAGATGGTGAATATTACCCCCAGCTTAAATTTCTTAAAGAATATATTAAGACTCTGCAACTTATGTGCAAGAAAAGTCCTAAAACTGTCTTTCATGAAAAATAACATGTTTTTTGGTCTTTCATTTTTTTATTTATTTTTTTGTTTGTTTTGTTTATTGTAATTTTAAGTTAATTGCATTTATGTAACCCATACTGTTTTTTTTTTTTAAGTTATATTTTTGGGCTTTTGTGCCTTTATTTATAGGACAGCTGAAGATAGACAGGAAAGGGGGTGAAGAGAGAGAGGGAACGACATGCAGTAAAGCGCCGAAGGCGGGAGTCGAACCAGCGGCCACCGCAGAGGACCAACAGCCTCCACACATGGGGCGGGCGCTCCACCAACTGAGCCAAACATCCGCCCCACCCATACTGTTTTTTAAATGATTAATAAAAGTAAAAGTATTTATTTATTTGGCTGTTTGTTTATTTAAATGTATTGCCCTTTTATTTTATCGTTATGTTGAGTACATGCATGTCTGCAATGTTTGGGTATATGAATACTAATGTTGATAAGGTTTGTTTATTTATATATGTATGTATGTATGTATGTATGTATGTATATATATACATACATATATATATATATATATATATATATATATATGTAGAGAGAGAGAGAGAGAGAGAGAGAGAGAAATTGACAAAACATTACACTTTTCAATAGATTGCACTCCAATGAAACCACAAAATAAAGCCTCTGCTGCAGAGTTGCAGAGTTGAATCAATACCTTTCTCAGACCATCTTCATAACAGTAATAGCATCACAGAGATTGCACCTTCCTGAAGGCCATTGGATTGTATTGTATTACTTGAAGGCTGTCACCATGTGATGAACATATGGCTGATATAACTGTGGGCCTGTAGCACCGCTTACACAAAAACACACTCCAAGATAAAAAGCAATACATCAGTATGCTGTCACGGTTCCAGCTTTCTCTGAAATGCATGCTGAAATGCTTTAATGACGTGATCTGGATTACAGCATTGGCATTGGATAACGGTTGCTATATGCTTGTACACAACAACACAACTGGCATGCCTCCGCTGCATTCCTGCTCTGGTAACAATTAGGAGTGTGGAAGAGCACAAGTTGTAGAGCACAGAGTCTGATGACTATCACACACTGTTTCTTGAGTGGAGTCACATGGTAATGTCTCCTTCTCTCTCTCTCACACACACACACACACCCACAGTCTGAGTCGTACTTTTCACACATACTGTAGGCCTACAGCTTTATCCATAGTCCTTTGTGCTACGAGTTGTTGTTTTTTTTTCGATGGACACTTAACACTATAGGTATAGTTTTCTGAGACATTTAGTACACATACACACATTTTGTGAGCCTTTTTTCCACCCAAATGTAAACAACTGTACCACTGGTGACTCTGCACACATACAGTGCTGGATTACTATTAGCAGAATCTTGATTATTGGGGCTGTAGAAGTGTTAAAATTCTGATATTGCTTTTCATTAGGTCAAGTAATATTTAGGCTGGATTTCAAAGATGAACTGTTGTTGCCTCTTGATCATTCTTCAAGCGCATACAAAACGTTTATTGTCACTGTAGCGCTGCTTCAGGAGCTCTGTACCATGACAATTACCAAGAACCTAAAATAACCTGCACCAGGCATTATTGTTGGTACATTCTGCCAATAAAAAAAATGTGTTGAGAATAATCCCAGCTCAGCAGACTCCAACAGGTCTACATGCCAGGAAACACCGATGAATTTTCTAATCTGAGTTTACTTATTGGCTTTGGAAATATAACCATAAAATTCTAAAGGGAGAAAAAATATTTATACTGTATTTGAGCCAAATAATGTGCTAAGCATATGGTGCAATTACAGGTATGAATGATTCATAGCATTTTGGGCACCAATATTGCTCCAGGGTTTCAATACATACATACATAAATACAAACCAAATTCTAAAAAAGTCGGGGCGCTATGTAAAATGTAAATAAAAATATAATGCAATGATTTGCAAATCCTTTATGAGCTGTATTCAATTGAATCTAGTATAAAGACATATTTAACATCAAACAGATAAATCTTATTGTTGCAAACATACACTCATCCGGAATTTGATGCCAACAACATGTTCCAAAAAAGTTGGGACAGGGTCGGGGGTTTACCATGGTTACATCACCTTTTCTTTTAACAACGCTCAGCCAGCATTTGGGAACTGACGACACTAATTGTTGTAGTTTTGAAAGTGAAATTCTCTCCCATTCTTGCTTGATATACAACTTGCTCAACAGTCCGGGGTCGCCATTGTCTGATTTTGTGTTTCATAATGTGCCACACAGGTTCAATGGTAGACGGGTGTGGACTGCAGGGAGGTCAGTCTAGTACCCAAACCTTTTTAATATGAAACCACCCTGTTGTAACACACGCCGAATGTGTCTCGACATTGTTTGGCTGAAATAAGCAGTGACGTCTCTGAAAAAGACGTCTGGATGGCAATGTATGTTGCTGGAAATTCTCAATGTTGCCGATACATGGCTTTCACTTTGCACAGTCTTAACTAACAACAAATAGTCTTGCGCGACAAAGGTTTTCCAAAGAGTTCCTGAGTCTACCTAGCATCCTTTACACAATTATGTGGGTTTTTAATGCAGTGCCATCTGAGGGTTCAAAGGTCACAGGCATTCAATTTCGGTTTTCAGTTTTGCCCCTCAGGTGCAAAGATTTCTCTGCTCGAGAAGCACTGACCCTCTTGAGGATGCACCTTTAATACCCAGTCAAGATGCTCTCACCTGTTACTACTACTAAACGTGTTTACCTATCAAATCTTCCTTGTTTTTTGAGCATTTAACAACTTTTCGAGTCTTTTGTGGTCCTTGTCCCAACTTCTTCGGAACGTGTTGCTACCATCAAATTCCGAATTAGTGTATATTCACAAAAACGACAAGCTTTATCAGTCCGAACATTATCTTCAAGTGAGCAGAGATCGGAAAGGATTTGCATATCATTACATTACATTTTTATTTTCATTTTAAACAGTATCCTAACTTTTTTTTGGCATTGGGGTGTGTACAATACATAAACACATTTAATCAATTAAACATAAATACATATATTTGATCAGACAGTCTAATCATTAGTAAACAACACAAATCTGTTAAAATGTTTATTCTATTTTTGTCTTGTATATTTAAAGTATTTTCACATGTAAACTTAATCTCAACACCATGTTAAAAAAAAGTCCTTCATGTTTCACGTGAACACCATATTAACCGTCTCTGTGTACGAGAGAGTGTAGTCCTCTGTCAGATTCTCTTTTTATGACATCTTACTGTACCAGCTGCATAATGTACAATCCAACATGTTAAAAAAAATACATCCTGTAAGTCAGATCTACATTTTCATACCAGTGGAAAGACAATAAAACAAAGATTTCTCATTGTCTCATATAGTACCATTATTAGAGTTTGTTTTTTTCTTCTTCTGTGGAATACTGTATTGTCTGAACATGTCCTTGTAAATGTTGAGTGAACAACAAAAAGTGTCGCCCCCTAATTAACATAACAAAAACTATGGCACTATGATAATGCTTAACTCATTTGCTTACTTTTTACACAATAGTCTAAAGAACAGTTGGAAACACAAACATGAGTGTGCTGTAAAAAACAGTGTTGTTTTAAGGGGCATTATCTGTGTTAGCTGAAGAAATACTTCAGAAACACTGAACAATAAAGTGTCTTGTTTCAAAGATGAACGTTCAATGGTAAGAATACTGAGAGAGAAGAGACCAAAGTGACAGACATTAATAGGCAACAGCTTGTTTTGTAGTTTGTGTTTCTCAACTTTCTGCTTAGTTTGCACCCCTTCTCAGGGGTGGTTTAGTCCAGGGCAGCAGCAGGGTTCAAGTGTGGAGGGCTGGGTGGAGTTTATACACAATCAGGGAAAAAAGCCCTGAGACCATAATGAAGATCCTGTGATACAGAGATGTGGGGCAAAGACAGCCTGATAGAGGCAGTGACAACATTTGTGAGATAAAATTGGGTTTCTATTCTTGTCTAGGGGAAGCTACAAAGAGAAAACTTGGATGTGCAGGTCAAATGGGCATCAGTGCAGGGAGCAGAAAATCCTGGAGCTTTGAAGACTCTGAAAATTCATATTCCTCCGAGAGGCTGCAGAAGAGGGCAGAGAGCCACAGGCTGGGTGAACGAGTTGGACTCTGCCAAAGGGAGGCGGATGGCTAATGTGAGCGGACTGAGTGTTAGCAGCAGCCCGACTTGCTCTCAGCAGCCACAGTCTCCTGGTCCAGTTTGATCCGGTCTCCATTGCTCTCCTCGTACGGCAAACCTTTGTCATTAGCCAAGATATTCTCTACCAGGAAACGTGCTGCCTCGTCCACATTGATGTTGTCCTGGGAAAAACAAAACAGTGTGTCATTTATTAAAAAAAATATATATATTGTACATTTACACCAATGCAGACACTTCTCCTTTTCCTTGCTTTAGATTGACTGTCAGTGCTTGTAGCAAGCTATACTTAATAGGTGGAATCACAGGCCTTTGTGCTTTTGTTCATTCGCTAGTCCACTAAACCCCTTTATATGAACCATCCTGTTAAAGGGATAGTTCACCCCAAAATGAAAAAATACATATTTCTTCTCTTAAGTGTAGTGCTTTTTATCCATCTAAATAGTTTTAGTGTGAGTTGCTGAGTGCTAGAGATACCAGCTGCAGAGATGTCTGTTTTCTCTCAAACATAATGGAACTAGATGGCATTGAGATACCAACCATATCTCAGCACAAACAAATTATGCATCTACTCATGGGTGAGGGATGTAAACATTAAGGCAGATGCTCTTTGCACCCATGTTGGAATAGCCAACGAGCCTATTTGCAACCAGGTTGGAAGAAAAAAACGATGATCCTTGCCTAAACCGAACCAAACTGCAACTGAAAATAATAACAAAAAGGCGACAGATGCTACTTGCAACCAGGTTTGAATAGCCAAGGTGGCTATTTGCACCTGGGGTGGAATAGCCAACGTGGCTATTTACACCTGAGTGTATTTAGCATAGACTGGCAAAGGCAAGCACCCAAGTGTAGCCAATGATGCTATTTGCACCCAGGGTGTACATTGTCACTGTGGCTATTTACACCCTCATGGCAGAGACAACCCATGATCTTTTCCCTAAATCTAACCAAGCTGCTGTGTTGACTAAACCTATCCAAACTGCCACTGTAAACTGGAAATACAAGTACAAAAATGGCAGATGCTATTTGCATCCATGTTGGAATAATCATGGTGTCTATTTGCACCCAGGGTGGAATAGCCAATAGCCAAACCTAACGGAGTAGTTTTTTTTTATAAGCTAGCCAAGTCGTTTTGTTGCCGAATATGTCAAATAATGGTTGCCCAGGTTAGGACTCACATCTTACTCTCCCTCAAGAAAGCCCTGTCCCATTCATCCACCAGAGCCTCTCATTAACAGTGAATTCATCCTCTTTATAGCTATTGGGGGTTGGGTGAGAACAGCCAAATTGCTGCCATGTGTCTATTAGTACCCAGGTACAGATAAACACTTAAAACATTAATGGCGTCCTCTCCATTTGACCTGTAAACTCTTATTCATAAGTACATGCACACTTCCTTCTGCACAGTGGCGTGTGTAGTTCAGTAGAAATGAAGCAGTTCCTACATGAAACTGTTCACAACAAGTTCTGCAGATTATTTTGAGTAACCAGGTCATGATTCCTGGAAACAAATACTGGAGAGAAGGCAGTCATCTCCAGGGCCAGTAGCTCACACCAAAACATTTTAGATAGATAAATAACACTACAGGTAAGAGGAAATATATGTGCTCTTGATTTTGGAGTTAACTGTCAATTTAAAGTACCAGCTGAGAAACAGACTGTTCCAAGAGAGCCAATCTGAGGCCAGCAGAGACAAAGTAAAAACCGCCATTCGCTTTTGTCCTTCATACTGTGGCCAAAAGCTGTCATCCCATGGGTTGAAGAGGTAATGAATATTAATGGCCTCTCTCCACTCTACAGTAACAAAGATGTTTACAAAGAGGCCTGGGCATCAAAGCAAGGTGAAGGTATCGCTAAAGAATTGCTTGCGTAAAGAAAACATTTACTATGAAAATCTAACTGCTAATATTTTTTAGAAAAACAATTACATTATCTTACAATTGTTATTAGTGTCATCAATATTTGCCTCATTATTATTTATTTTTAGCCTTATTTGTATCAGCAGCGGGTGAGGATTGGGTGGGAGGGGGCTGAGGGGAGACTCAAAATATTGACAATCCTCTCCATTTACTATGCAGATTTTTGTGCATCAAATGTTCCTTACACTAAAATACTACTGAAAAACATAATACTGTAATTACAAATCTGGCAAGAAGTGACAAAACATATGATTTACCCCAAATTAATGGTTAAAATCTGACTTGTGAGTTGCATAACTGATTGGAAGTGCATGTGAAACCAATCACATGATTATCAGTAGTGTCTACATCTCTTTGTAGGTTGAGAGAAATGCCAGCGTGACAGGCACACAAAACAACAACACTTCATTGCAGGAAATGGGCAGAAGGATTTTCCCCACATCGCACACACCCACACACCTCACATGACACAGCACGTGACCGAGCTGCAGGGCCTAAGGTTATTTGCAATGAGTTAATGAAGTTTACCCTGGTTGCCAAAACTTAAAGCATTCCTCAACAGGCAAGCATAAAATGAGGTTATGTTTGCAAGAGTATTTTGCCTTACTGACTTAGAAAAGTCTCTTATGAGGACATTAGAAAACTACACAGATAAACTACACAGATGTGATGGGGAAAGGAAGGGAGGGAAACACGGGAGGAGACTCTCCCTGGAGAGAGAGGAATTTCTGACTGGCTGTGATTCAGGCACTCATCAGACACAAACAGCATCTTTCAGAAGAAGTAATTTACCACTACACATGAGCTGGCACATGCACACAACTGGCAGCCTTTTGTTTATGTCAGCAGCCTCGTGCTATCACACAGCTACCTGCTGATCACTCCGATATTACAGCATGGAGAGTCTGCACTGCATCAGACGAAACAAGCTTTACAACACACACTAACAGATGTAAAAAGTAAGTAAGTAGAGTTACTCAAGTACTGTGCAAACTTGAGGTACTTGTGCTGCTATTTTATTAATTCCAATCACATCTTTTCAGGGGTAAATATTGTATCTTGGTACTTTCTTAAGCATATGATGAGTTGCATTTTACAGATTAAAATACAACAGAACATAACACAGTTAAAACTACAACATTAAAGTACTGTTGTACATCGATAATCAGTCTCATAATATAATTATATTGCATTGAGGGAACATTCTAGGGAATGAGTCATTTTGAAGCTTTAAATGCACTATATGCAAGTTCCGCCCCCACGGGTCTGTCTCACATTAAAACAATAACAAAAGATGTAGATTGATGACATCCCAAAATAGCATGGGATCATGGGAGACTTGTTCATGGAGGAGGTAATATTAAAGTTTTATTCATGTTATGTTTAGTCACATTCACCGACTTCTTTCCTCACTTCACATATCCCTTACCAGTATAAATTATGGATGTCTCTGGGTTTAACCACTGTTGGAAAGATCTGTGATCATGTCAGTACACAACACAACAAAATAAGTAACATAGGTCTAGCACTATTAGACATTTAGTGTAGAAATGCTACATATTATAGCTTTTAGTACATTTTGTTGCCAGTACCTTTGCCCTTTTTCATGTGCAAAGATAGGCATTTCTATTGTTACTTTTACTTCAGTAAATTATCTATACTTCCTCCATCACTGCAGACACAACAATCAGACTTATCTCTAACTAGGGCTGCAACGATTAGTGGCTTAAAAGAAAATTAATTGCAAAATATTTTGATAACCATTTAATTTTTTTTAAAGATTCTTTTGAGGGTTTTTGCATTTATTTCGATAGTGACAGCTGAAGATATGACAAGAAAGGGGGTAGAGAGAGAGAGAGGGGATGACACGCAGCAAGTGGGCAGCAGGCGGGAGTTGAACCGACAGCCACTGCGGAGGATTCAGCTTCAGTATATGGGGTGCGCACTCTACTAACTGAGCTATAGGGACGCCTCACCATTTAATAATTTAAGTCATTTTCAAGCATAAATGTCAAACACATGTTCGTAGACTTCCTTCCTCACTCTCTGGCACATCCAATGTATCCCATGTGTTTTCCTGGAAGTTATAGCAGGAAAACACATAGTTACCTTGAATCAATTATGGATTTCTCTCATCTGGAGATCATAGGAAACATTTGGGATAAAGTAAGTACATCACTAAACAAAAAATATAACATATGTTTAGCCTTTTTAGACATTTTAATGCAGGATTGTTTACATATTATAACTTCAGTATAATGACAATAATCATTAGTTGCAGCCCAGTTCTCAACTGAACCTTTGTTGAAGTGAGAGGCAGCAAAAATGATCTCACTTCAGCAAATTCTACTATTTATAACAGAGGCATAAAAGTACAGCGTAAACACTCAACCTGTGACCAAACCTAAGGAGAACAACTACAGAACATTATGTTTCAGAGCTCCCCCTCTAAACCTCGCAGCTCTGGGCTGCATCATCAATCAATGTCATGTGATACCTTATCACACCAACTGTCCAACAAATCTTTTCATTGGTCGGACAGATAGATGTTAATACATGGTGTGCATGCATGGCAATGACATCAGGATTTTAAAATAAAATGACAAATTTCCTGTTGCATAATGTCAGCTGTATTATTTTGTAAGATTTAAAAGGAGCAATGTGTAACATTTCTGCATTCAAAAATGAGCACAGCAGTCCAAACAGCAAGTTGGAACCATAGATGGTGAAATATTTAACAGGTTGAAATCTTATTTAATATAGAGTCTATGGCTGAAGCGAGTTGTTTCCTCCTGCCCCCTCCTCCCTAGACTTGAGGAAGCTCAGGCAGGCTGCAGGAACACCTCAGGAGCACAAGAAGGCAAACTATGATGAGTCCAATTTCAAAGGAGGACATCAAGACTCTTGCGTTGTTGTCAGAGTAGCGAGTATTTCCACTTCGCGTGTTTCCTCAATCTCTGATGAAATATATGATGGTCATTTTATGATTTATTATAGTAAATATATTACAGATTTCTTCTTTAAAAAACATTGGAGCTCTTATTCTAATATCTTTATTCTTACACTAATTATCCACAACAGTAGTTCCAAAACTGGAATGCGGGACCCCCAAGGGGGTGTAGAGCCTCTGCAGGGGGGCGTGGATGACCAGGGGAGAAATAAAAATAAGTTACATGAATATGATTTATCTAGGATGAAGAAGTGAGTTTTTGATACTATCATGCTGACCTTTATTCCACTAAAATTTAACTTCAATGCCTTTTATCAGCTGCTTCCCCAACTATTGTTAACAACTGATTATAACTGCTGAGTTCGGGAACCACTGATCTACAAACTGCCCTATTTAACGCTAAATTTAGGATCAAAAGTGTTACTGTGAACAACTGTTTACTGAGTGCCCAGGAGTTTAACAAAAAGAGCTACTACATGCAACTATTTCACAATCCCCACGGTGTAACCAGTGTGATTACACCATTCAGAAGGGCCCTGGCTTCCCCACAGGACTTCCTGTCTGCCATGAGAAGCATGAGAAGAGGCCATTCAGTAAAATAGCAAAACATCTTCACAATAAAAGTCCAGCAGCTCCTTTTATTTTAATTCAGCAAGGCCAGCATTTCAAAGCCCTGATCAAATTTAATTTGCCACGAGCACAAGTCACGTTCATGCGTAAAATAAGATTTGAAGCAATTACTAGTCATGTTTGGACCATAACTTGAGAAGCTTTAAGGGAAATATGTATCCCCATGATGCAAGATATTTCAACCAGCATTAATATGAGCCCGACCTTTGGTAATTTCATGCTGCTGAACTCTGGTTTAAAGTGTAGCCAGAAATAAAACACAAAGAAACATCAGAGAGAGGAGAATATTTTAAAAAGAAGCCTTTTAAACAGATAAAGATAGGAATGTATGTAAAAGCGCATGGATCCATTTTATGCATACTGCATGTGCAACTAAGAGCTTCTCCGTCTCATGTATTGATCTCACCTTAGCTGAGGTTTCAAACCAGCCCAGAAAGCCAGTCTCTTTGCAGAAATTGTCCATTAGCAATGTGTTTTGGGTGCCTTCCTTCTTCTGGTCGCATTTATTGGCGAGCAGCACCGAGGGGATGGGGTTGCCATTAGCCAGCTTCACCTTGCTGTCCAGGTCGTGCTTCCACTTAGACACTGCCTCGAACGTGGAGCCTCTTGTCACGTCGAACACCACAAATGCCCCCACGGCCTCTTTGTAGTAAACTCGCGTCATGTTCCCAAATCGTTCCTGACCTGGGGGATAGGAAGAGAATTCAGTGGGATGTTAGCATTTTTACAAAGCAGCTAAAAGCTAGGTGAGTAATAGGGTTTTTTGGACTTGGGGAAGATGTGACAACATCTTAAAGGGATAGTTCAGATTTCTTGAAGTGTTGTAAGAGGTACTTGTTCATAGTCAGCATATTATCAACAGTAGATGGCGACAGTTTGGAGAAGCAGCAAGAGTACTGGTGTAGGAAGCTAAGCAATGTACTGCTGCAGGCAGGGTCAGCAGCAAAATGTACTTTAGACACCTTAAAAAGGGATGACGTAAAAAAGGAAAAAGAAAATCAATATCAGCTTCCTTGCTGTCAGACAGCCTTTTCACACAGGAAACTGAAGTTACATAAGCCACATATTACTCTCTCTACAGCAACCAAACTCCTTTAAAAAAAATTGATAAATCAGCAATTTTCTACTGGTGCCTTGATCAGTTAGTTTCTTTGTGTTATTGTGTGACTATGGTGTTTTAAAAGATTAGTTTGGATTCACCAAAGCCACATGAACAAACTAACCGAGGCAGAAGTAGACCGACAACTCCCATGTTGTGAGAGATAAAATGACTGTTTTTGTCAATGGAGTTTGGTTGAATGAGAGAAAGCAATATTTGGCTCACAGAACCGTGGTCTCCCATTGGGCAAGGCTGTCCGACAGCAAGGTTAAACAGTGAAAATATTCCAAAATTAGTGTACACTTAAACTGATATTGATGTTTTTATTTTATGTATTTTTATTGTATGTATTGATACATTTTGCTGCTGATCCCATCCACAGTTGTCCATTGCTTATCTTCCTACACGGGTACTGCTGGTGCTTCTTCAAACCAAGAACATGCCAGCAGCCATTTACAGTAAGTAATACACTGACTATGGATAAGTGCCTTATACAACCCCACTTCAAAAAATCCAAACTACCCCTGATCCCCCGGATGAAAACCAATGTCTTGATGAGACATTTAGCGTGTGGTGTTTTTCATTTCTTTCTCCACTTTGTCACAACACAAAGAAAGCTCAGTCATGTTCCTCCTTTACAGTAAATGTGGACAAAAAATGATGAAGATAGAGATGGTTCTCATTTGACCTACTTTTTCCTCCACAGACTGAATGACAGGGGTAATCTGCCATAGTAATAAGGCCATTCTCTGCAGTCATTCTCTGAGAAAATCTGAGATGATATTTCACAAAGGCAAAGTGAGGGGAATTAACAGCAGGATATGGGGTGTCACTATCAATCTGAGAGGTCCACAACTGGACCACTTTTAGGGGCTGTTTTATACTTCTCTTAAAATCTGCTGTTTGTATTCACATCACACGAACTCCTATAAAGAATAATCAGCCAGTGAAGAGATTATTCTGTTGTTTATAGATGCCATCACATTGTGGAAAGTGACCTAAAGTTCAATATCTATAGTCTTTAACAAATTCAAATTTTCATGGAAATTTCCACACTTTAAGTTAGCTGTTTAAAATGAAACCTGAAAGGGGAAATAGGCTCTCGAGGTGAGAACAAAATCAAGGAACAGCGCTCCAGCATGCCTTCAAATCTGCCCACATCACCTCACCCTTGCACAAGTGTGCACTGAGGCATAACAGCATAGTAACTCATTGAGGGGAAGTGAATCTATCATCAGCAGTTCAACTGGTGACAGGCACCTCTGGTAACACTTGGCTGACATTACATTTTCAAGCATGTCTATCTGGTCAAAAGATCTTTTCATTTATGCCTTAGATCGCTTCATTTACATATGTAATAATATGCGGAGCAGGGCCCTTCTCTAGGTTATCTTTTCATCATGAAACCTCCCTTTGCTGGTGTGCAGCACTTTGTGCATTTGTTGCTAGGCATGGTTACAAGGAACAGCAACTGGTGGAACCTCCAACTTCCGGAACAGGATTATTTTTAGTTTTCCTCTGAGGAAAGACATATCCTCAAAATTAAATAATAAGGGTGGTGATTTTTGAAATCTTTCCCATAGTCAGGAAGCCCATGAAAACACAAAAAGTAACAATGCTGTAAACCATCTCTCAATACTTTCAAAATTTCCCCACTCTTAAAGACAGATCACAAATATACTTTCATTTTGAAAGGACCTGAGCTAAAGGAGCTGGGCACTGTAGTTTTAGCAAACATTAATCATGAGTAAACACTGCTTTAGTTGGGGATTTTTGAGTTGGGGATTTTCTACGGAGTTGTTAGTGAGTCATTTAAAGCACCAGGATAAATGAACAGTGCCAAAGCTCTTGTTGTAGGAAAATGTCACAATTATTGTTGTTCACTTTGAGTTTTTGAACAACAGTGTGCAGCCCACGGCATAGAGAACTAAGTTACTTCAGGCTTTGGCTACATGGAAAGTACTTTTTCTAAAGAATATCTGGTGGAACTTTATCTCAAATTACAGTAACACTTATAGTAATAATTAACTAATACTGTAAACTGAAGTGAAATCATACATCCGCTTCCCCATTTAAAAACAATATGTGAATCAGATCTACTACAGTAAGTGAAGGCCAAAATTGTAGAGGTACTGGAATAATTTGTCTGTGGGTGACTGCACAGACTTATTGTAATGCTGTAGGCAGATAATGTGATTTTTAATCAAGGACAGAGGTCTAGAACTAGCAGATGTAATTTCACTCTAGTTTACAGTACAGTTCTGTTGATGTGTCCTAAATTACCCTCAAATTAAGTCTAATACGGGCTAGTTAGTGTATAGTGTCTAATAAGGCTGTAACTACTGTCTAATAAAGTGCACATTATTTCTACACTCACTGGCCACTTTATTAGGTACACACGTTCAACCGCTCGTTAATGCAAATGTATAATCAGCCAATCACATGGCAGCGACTCAATGCATTTAGGCATGTAGGCATTTTCAGCCTACCCGAGTATTATTGCTGACCCATCCTCTGATGGCTACTTCCAGAAGGATAACGTACAAAGCTCAAATCATCTCAAACTGGTTTCCTGAACTTGACAGTGTGTTCACTGTACTCCAATGGCTTCCATAGTCACCAGATCTCAATCCAATAGGGCACCTTTGGGATGTGGTGGAACGGGAGATTTGCATCATGGATGTGCAACCACCAAATCTGCAGCAACTGCGTGATGCTGTCAGGTCAATATGGACCAAAATTTCAGAGGAATGTGTCCAGCACCTTGTTGAATCTATGCCACAAAGAATTAAGGCAATTATGAATGCAAAAAGGGGGTCCAACCCGGTACTAGCAAAGTGTACCTAATGAAGTGGCCAGTTAGTGTAGTTTTTATTTAATTTGATACAAAGTACAGCTTGTTACATCTTATTAGTGCATGGTGCCTCATTAGGGTATAGCTATATTTGTTTGTTGACTAAAGAAGAACATATTATTTCTAGTTTTTGTCTAATTTAATACAAAATACAGGTTGTTAGTGTACTGAGAAATAAAGTGCAGCCAACTGTTTTTATTGAATTTTAAACAAATGCACAAATATATACAAATTTTAAGACAGCAGATATGCCAGTTTTACACAAATATGAACAACTTTTGTTTATATAACGTTCACAGATTTGAGGTGTGCACTATAGTTATGCATCTTGTGCCACTCATCCCTCAACCCCACTGGCCCAATCTACTTTGTCCCTGGAGTAATACAGGAAGGTGTAGGAAGTCGGGATAAGCATTTAGAGACGGTAGAAAGGAAAAATTAATGATCAAATAAACCAAAGAAGGGAGGTTTAGAAAACGATTAACTTCTACTGATTATTTTACTGAAAGATATTAACAGAGAGACAAAAGACAAAAAGAAAGTACCGTCTTCAGTCTGACTGGAGACTCTTGAAACCTTTTTGGAACTTATTGTGTGTTACAAACTGAATAGTGGATCTTTTTGAGGTTTAGACAGGACAAAACGTCCCTCAGCCACTGAGTGTGGGTGGGCACGTCACATAGAAAGTACATATTTGTGAGATTAATTCATTGTTGGTTTTGGGATTTGTTGATAATACGAAGAACAAAGAATATCACCACAGGTATCCTGGAATAACCACTGTGGTGCACATCTTAGTTACTTACTGTAGCTCAAAACGAAACCAAAAGAGGTTAGTTGGCAAATGAAAAACAGATCTTGTGACTTGGCTCTGATGCTCACTCTTGTATTGGCTGCCAAAACAGTGAGGTGTGTCGATACTGCCTACAGCTACAGGAACAGAGTACAAGCATGAACAGGTGATAGCGGTGATCATAATCTGTGAATTCAACAGTCTGGGTTTGCAAACGCATCATGAAAGTTATCATTTTCCTGCCAGGAGCCTCTGATTTAAATAACATCTACTCTTTGTTGAGAGACAGAGCTGTTTGTCCAGATACAACCAAGGAAAGCTTGTACGTTAAAAGTTAAGTGGAGGATTATGCTTAGTTTGACCCTCTTTTGATGACAGCAGTGTTTTTTCTTCACATGAAAAATAATTACTCACACGCACGTGCAACCATGCATAACCCTCCACATATGGTTCCTGTTTCTGAGCAACATCAGTATACTGTGACTCACTATCCTGAACATGAGCTGACCATGGTTAAAGGTCTATTAAACTACTGAGGTTTTTCTGATGTAAACACACCTCCAACAGCATCCAAATGCCAACCCCAATTCCAAAAAAGTTGGGATACTGTGTAAAATATAAATAAATATGCAATGCAATGATTTGCAAACACTTTCTGAACTATATTCGATTGAATACAGTACAAAGACAAGATATTTAATGTTCAAACTAATTAACTTAATTGTTTTCTGTAAATATAAACTCATTCTGAATTTGATGCCTGCAACATGTTCCAAAAAAGTTGGGACAAGGGCATGTTTTCAGTGGGAGACAGGTGTGAACTGCAGGCAGGTCAGTGCCTGGACCTGAACTCTTTTACACACTGTTGGAACACAGGCAGAATGTGTCTTGACATAGTGTTGCTGAAATAAGCAGGGACGTCTCTGAATAAGACATCTGGATGGCAGCATACGTTGCTCTAAAACCTGTATGTACCTTTCAATATCAATCGGACCTTTACAGATGTAACAGTTACCCATGATGCCATGGGCACTACCACATCCCCATTCCATCACAGATGCTGGCTTTTGAACTTTTGTGCTGGTAACCATCTGGATGGTCCTTTTCATCTTTAGCCTGGAGGTCACAACATCCATGATTTCTGAAACCAATTTGAAGTATGGACTCATCAGACCAGACTTTTCCACTTTCTATCAGTCCATCTCAGAAGAGCTCGGGCTCAGAGAAGTCAAAGGCATTTCTGGATGCTGCTGATTTACAGCTTTCACTTTGCAGGACAGAGTCTTAAAGGTAGAGTCAGTAGGATTTGTCCGAGCTGTTCGTAAACACGTCAGGACGTCAAATAGCACGGTTTTGGGTTGGTGAAACGTCACAAACACAGCAAAACAAGGAGAAAAAACAAGGAAATGGAAGCAGAGGCCAGATACAACCTCTACCACACACTTCCAGAAGGTCATAAGTGATGATTGAAATTGATAATGTAATGTGTTTATACATCGTTTTTTTTAAAGGAAAATGTTGTGGATTAAACCTTTAATTTGCATTTGTAGATGCAGTGATGGACTGTGATGACTGACAATAGTTTTATGAAGTACTCCTGAGCCCATGTAGTAATACCCTTTATATGAACATGTCTTGTTCTTAATACAGTGCTACATTCAATATTGGTTTTCAGCCTGGCAGAGAGGTGTAGCGATTTCTCTGGATTCTCTGAATCTTTTAATGATATTATGGCTTGTAGTTTTTGAAAATCCTAAATCCCTTGCTATTGTGTGTTGGGAAATGTTGTTCTTAAACTTTTGGAGTACTTGCCCATGCAGTTTTTAATAAAGTGGAGAATCTCACCCCACCCTTGCTTGGAAATGGCCGACTACCAACTTTATTGAAATTGCTGCAGGCATCAAATTCAGAATGAGTGGATATTTTCAAAAAACTATAACAGTTATCAGTCTGAACATTAAATATCTTGTATCTGTGCTGTATTCAATTAAGTGAAAAAGGATTTGCAAATCATTGCATTATTTTTGTTTTGTTTTTTTCATTTTACACAGCATCCCAACTTTTTTGGAATTGGAGTTTGTACATTTATAACTTAAATTTGACTGTTATAAAATCACATGTTTTGATTCTTGGTGGAAGGCTATCACTTCTTTACACTGGATCATAGATTGTGCCCTTAACTTCTTCTTCCTTAGGCCCAGTGAATTATATCAGGCCTTCCACTGACTTGGAGAGTAGAATTTAATGGATTTAACACATATTTTTGAACACCGCTCCAATTTAAGAGAGCCTACAGGGCAAGTGTAATTGTATAGCGTATCAGACATTTAACGGCCACCACCAGAGCTGAGTTACAAAATCGAAAACGAACCAAGAAAAGGATTGAGGAACTGTGAGCACAGCTTCTCTCAGCATACTTTCACTTTACTGTAGGTACTTACCCAGCCACGCCAGGAACTGGAGTGGCGTGGCGCAGTGCGGGTGTGAGCGAGAGAGTGAATACACTGTGGGGCCTACAGGCCTGACGGTAATTGCTCATAATTGAGAGTCTAATTTTAGCTGATATAACCCCAGGTGAATTCACCAGAGACACGACACAGTGGGATAAAGAGCTGATAGACTGAAATAAGGCTTTCATTTCCAGGCCTAGCAGAGCTCATACATTCAGCAGAGTGGAGGTAAAGGCAGAATATAGAAAGAAGCGCTTCCTTTTAATTCTAATGCACAGTCTGACTGAGCCCAACATAATGTTTAGCCAGAATGGAGCAACCGAAGAGTATTGATCACAGAGGCAAATCGACCGATCTGATCCAAAATCGATATTCATCGGATATCGGACTTGCAACACCGATCTGCATCCCAATCTAAACATAACACACGTGTGACAAACACTGAACAGGAACAGGAACATGAGCATTTTGGATCATAAAATAGCCAACTTAAACTCTCTGCAATGCATTATGGGAAACTATGCAACTAAAGCCAATCTCATAGCCTATCAGCAGCATATGTGAATGTCACAAGCCAGAATTCTACAACACCTGACAATTGTTGAAGTACGCTATTACACAACTTACAATACACAAACTACACAAGCTTTCCAGATTGTAGTTCAGTTTCAGTCTCATGTAATTTTACTACTTGTACTACTACTGGTATCGGAATAGTATTGGCATTGGCACATATCCAAATTCAGATATCAAAATCAGATCAAAACTGGGGGAAAAAGTAGATCTGTACTTCTCTAACGATTATTTTCACTATCAATTAATCTGCCAGTTATTTTCTTGATTAACTGATTAGTTGCTTGGTTTACGAAATGTCAGAAAATGGTGTAAAATGTTGATTAAAGGCCAAGATGACATTCTCAAATCAGAAAAATTTGACTGATAATTGAAATGATAATTGATTAATTAATCCTGTCACAAGCTTGAAGAATATTTCTCAAGTCTTTACTGTAACAATTATTTTCATTTCATTATTTCATCATTTTCTCCATTAATTGATTAGTTATTTAGTCATAAATTGTTGAACAGTGTTTCAAGTCCAAGACGATGTCCTCAAATGTCTTGTTTTGTCTACAACCCAAAAATATTCATGTTACTGTCCTAAGGCGTAGGAGAAACAAAACCAGAAAATATTCAAATTGAAGGAGCTGAAATCAGAGAATTTTGATGTTTTTTAATAAAAAAGACTCAAAATAGTTGGAGTTAATTTAATAATTGATTGATTTATCGATTAATCATTGCAGCTCTAATCCCCTACCAAATATTTTCAGCTGTGCCAGCTGCTCACAAATACAGTATGCCATGTTTTATTCAGCTTAATGAGAGAATTTTAATACCGTCACCAATGAACAGAGCAACAAGGACAAGTGAGCGATGAGTGGACGATGGTACAATGGGTGAAAATTTCCTTTTTGCCTGCTCACCTTGGACTAGAAACTGGCTTATAAAAAGGCCTGAATTACAAGAGTGCCCGGCACACCTTGACTTTACAAAGAAACTAATTAATACTGAGAATAAGTATGATCATTCTTATAGGAACAGGGGCATTACTTGATTTTCTGACACGTCCAGTCCTGCTGGGTCGATGTGAAACACAGCCAGTCTCGGCTGTTAACCTCGCCCCTCCCTTGAGAGAACCGGCTAGACAGCGAGGGGATTTTATCAGTCAATATCACCGATTGCTGTTGCACACTTACACATCTGACTGTTTTGGGCTGTAATGAGTTATTTGGGGTATTGATAAGGTGCTGTGGTTCTGCGTAGAAGTCACTAACATTAAATGACAGCAAATCCCACGATGCCTGACCTTTCAAAGTGTCATACGCAGTACTGATAATCATTCTGCTGCATTTACTAAACCCAGTCCTCCTGCTGTAAGAACAACACAGTGAGTACAGTCTGCACTACTTCTGTTTGTTTAGTTGAATAAAAGCTACTTCACTCACCAATTTATGGCTGTAATTTTTAGCTTTCTCTGACTATTGAAATTTTTGGAGTGCTCTCAGTCTCATGTGATTCCAGTCTCCCTGCTCACTTACTGATTGCCTTTTCCTCTGTATTAGCAAGATGTTAAATTCTATCTAAGGATGTAAATCCCCCATCACACAACCTATGGATCAAAGATGTGCTGCAGAACATCAAGCTGGAAAAACATCACATGCACCCTCCTCTGACGTCCCACTCAGAAGCTCAAATGTCATAATGCTGTGTTCCAGGTTGCAAGCTACATAGGAACATAGGAAATCTGACAATTGGTTATCATTGCACCACTTCCTGATTGATCATCACCTGAAGATACCATGGATAGTGAAAATCTGGAAAGATACTGGGCCATATTTCAAGCTGAAACAACATACTTGCAGTTAGCATGAGACAACAGCTAATATTCAACCACTTTCCTAGCTAACATATTGATAGTGTTACATGACCCAACAGAAAGGTGTAAATTAATTCTGAATTATCAACACACATCTTGGAAACATCTATTTAAACCTGAAATGAAAACACACTGAATCTAAACATACTAGCAATACAGGCTACTGTTAACTGACTAACTGTCTCTTAACCTCAGAAATGTTCCTCAAGGAAGTAACATTAATGTTAGCCTACATTACAAGCTTGATTACATTACGTGTGTTTTACTTCCAGGTTTAAATAAATGTGTCCAAGATGTGTGTTGATATTTTAGAATTAATTTACACCTTTACTATCATATAGTGTAACACCATCAAATGGTAACATTAGCTAGGAAAGTGGTTGAATGCTAACGTTAGCTGTTGTCTCACGGTAGCTAGTAGGTTATCAAGTGTGTTGTTTCAGCTTGAAATATGGTTCCATGTCCCTCCAGAGTTTCACTGTCGGTTGTTTTTCTGTTACTGATTAGTTGGGAAGAGGTGAGATGATATTGATTTGTCAGATTCACTATGTTTGTATGAATTGTAACTTGGAACACAACAGTACAACAGTTGAGCTTACCACCATGTGTGTTACATCAGAGGAAAATGGCTTCTGTATGAATATGGTGAATGGCTTCATTTATAATTTTTTACAAAACCTGGGCCCCATTAACAAACTATGTGAATAGTTTTTCCTGGCTCGGAACCATGAATTCATACTTCCACAGGAATTTGCTAAATAGAAAATGAATCGAAATCAAAAGCAGGATTGTCAATTTTCACAGGATTTTTTTTCCCTTCTCTTTTTTCTTTTTCCACCACCGTCTACTTATCCGTGTCCATCTGGCGCGTGTCCAAAGAAAAAAACAAAACCAAACAACACTTCAAAGATGAAACAGCATAGCTTACTGGTAGCCTGCAGCTGCACTTTTCTTTTTAAAGAAGAATTTGAAAATGTCAGCAGTTGTTGACAGTTGTCAGGGCATAAAACTGAAATGAAACGGATCTTAAAATAGAAAATCGAATCAAAGATTTGGAGAATTATGACAGCCCAAACATAGAAATGTCATCAGTCTTAACTCTTTATTAACGCTTTTTCTCTTTTATTAAAAATATTTAAGTGTTAAATATTGATATGTTTTCTCATAAATAAGGGAGTGTTGATGTCATCTGACCAGTTTACACCCACTGCAGGAGCAATTTATGACAAAAAATATCTAAAAATATGTGTTTCTGAGCACCTACAGGTTAATGACAATCTTAGCTGCTGAAAAGACATTTAAAATGACTATAATAGACCTGTCACCTGTGCTGGGACACTGTGCTTCATATCATCCTCAGAATCTGTAACCAATCTTCATAATATTAAGAAATGATGTAACTCTTAATTATTCTATTTCAATCCTTCTGACACGACACGCCCACCCCCAACTCCCCGTCCTGAATTTCACCACTTCTCATCTGGTCACCTATTATGACATGCAGCACAGGGCTACAGGCTGTAATCAAACCCATGGCACCCCAGATTTATCCTTTAGTCGGCCAAACATGGGAATTCAATAAAGCAATCTATATTTTGTTTTCACTGTATAAATTTATACAGTTAATCCTGGCTGTAAAATTTGGTCAATAACTGGATGTAATCAGTGAGTCTAATCCAGCTATTTCTCTGTAGATAAGTTCTTTAAGAGCACGTCTTTTCTTCACATCTTCAGTCTGAGTTTCCATCGCCCCCCTCCTCTAATTAGTGAGCTGGTTGTCTCTTTTGTAAAGGTTTGACTTTAAGAACAGAAGAGGTCAGAGGTCAGGGACTTGTGTAGGAAGCTCGGCTCTTATCCATATTTCAGGTCAATAAAGTTGCTCGATTAGTAAATATCAATTTAATGTTTTCACTCTGGTGCATTTTCTCTCTTGTTCTGTTGCTCTGGAGATGTGTGTTCTTATGTCATCCTCAATAAAGGACAAATAAAATTACATTTAAAACATTTATGAGTGTCATATGCTGCTAACCCAATCAGCATAGATCACAGGAGTGGAATGAGCTGCGTGAACAATGGAGTATTTACACGCCGAATGCCACAGAGGAGCATGAGACTGCAGCAGAGAACAAAGACGTGTGCCGCTGCCTCAGACGCTCAACGTGCCTACAAACTAAAGAGAGGCATGTCTGAATCTGTCCGTAAAGAGACACAGTGAACTATTGTGGAATTTAAAAAGGCTTTAAACAAGAACATTTCAGTTCAGTCGACCACACTGACGAGAACGGGTGCATGACCTCAAGTACGATTAGGCATTCTGGGTATGAACACGTGAAATCTGCAGTTACACAACAACTTGATGAAAGGCAAATGGTTCAGTTACAGCCACTGTATCATCTCTGTTTGTTGTGTGGGAGAAAAAGACAGAAAAAAAAGAAGAAAAAAAAAAACGTCTCATCATTATCCATAGCCCTAGCAACCCCAGTTTCCTCTACGGTCGTACATATTGCTATCATGTGGGTGGGTTACCATAGAAACTGTCCAAGCCAGACACGGCAGTAGCAACAGCAGCAGTCTCCGTCTGTTGTTAGGAGGCAACTGGCTGTGAAACTTCCCCACACGCCCTCCCAACAACTAAAATAAGAGACACAGCACAGGGTCCAGTCATTAAGGTAGTCTCCAGCACGAGCTTTAAAAGAGAGACTGTGAGCAACACATGACCGGCACGTTCAAATTCCACAGAGCAGCATGTGAGAGGTGACTTACTACAGCTTACTATGGCCTTTAGCACTGAACACAGTCTGAATTGAGGGAAAATCTCCAGCCTCTAAGTGGTATTACCCTCATTTCCCTTCACCTTCAACTGCAGGGTTGGTGGAGGCTGATCAACATAAAGCCTTGGCACAAGGTTGTAGGAATTTAGTTCTAAACGATAATATTTGTTGTAGAATTTTAAGCAGAATTACTGCACGTGATGCATTTAAACTATTCATAGTCTTTTGGGGAATCTGTAAAAATCCAGACTGAGGGAAGGAAAAGTTTCTAGGTCTTAATCACTACTGGATGTAAATATTACCATAGAATTTAACTGTAGCAGTGAAACACTTCATATTGCACTCAATCACTACGACCACAACTAACAACAAAAAATGCACAAAAGACACAAACTCTAACAGATCATAACAGAGCAAATGATCCACGTACCAACAGAGATATTGTCAGAGTAAAGTGGAGTGATCAAGAAAATCTGTTCTGTAGAAAAGCAGAGGAGGTAAAGGAAGACGTAAAATTAACGTTACCACTAATGCCTTGATCACACTACATGACTTTCTGCCTCGTGTATGGGAATCTTCAAATCATTGTAGTTTGTGCTTGGGCTGCAACTAACAATTATATTCATTATAAATGAATCTGCCAATTATTTTCACGATTAATCAGTTAATTGTTTAGTGTATAAAGTGTCAAGAGTTTCATAATTTCCCAGAGTCCAAACAGATATCTTGAAATTGCGATTTTGTCCAAAATCCAAAAACCTTTCAATTTCATCAGAAATGAAAAAGAAAAGCAGCAAATCTGTACATTTAAGAGGCTGGAACCAGCAAATATTTGACCTTTTTGCTTGAAAAAAGGCTGAAACGAATAATAGATTATCAAAATGGATCCATTATTAAAATTAAAAGCAACGCCGACGAATCATTGCAGCTCCAGTTTGAACACTACATGACTAATCAGCAAAAAATGAGCCTCTCTGGTCTCCAAACTATATTTTATGATGAAAACACAAGCGAGAAGTGACATTAGATTATTAATATTGAAGCATCAGTGTGCAGCGAGTTACTATCTCTGGTGGAGGTGGAGCTAGTTTGAACCACATTATAACTTTACAACTACTTCTTTCTAACTACCTTTTGCTCTTTTTATTCCATGTTTGGGCTTCTCTGGCTGCTGCTCCGATACTCTTCCATCTCTCCTCTCCTCCTCCGCCCATGTCTGCTCTTATTGGCGTCTGTGACATTGACATATATAACTAGATGCCGCATTGCTGCTTCAGTCCATTGCTGCGATATATCAGTGTCATAGCCATATTGGACTGGAAGTTATGCAAATAGGGGAAACGGTGTTTATATTTCTCAACTGATTTCAATGAGTCACGTAAATTCAAGGATTTAAAATCTACTACTTGTTTACAGGTCAGTGTTGCCCTGTCCAATACCTTGGTATGATGCAAAGGCAAATGTCTACTCACTGTACATATGTCCACGATCTGCGAGGCATTAACAAACTCTCAAATGGTGTCTTTGATCAGTTCACACACAGCAATCAAGTGCCGATTTGCCTCTGATCTGGGAGCTTTTGTCTGCGATCAAAAACTGTCACCAAAAGGAAAATCAAGGCTGCAATCCTGTAGAACGAACTGGCATAAGGAGCTCCTCCATGCACATGGTTGGTGTCAAGCACAAAGCACTTTGCCCTTGTTACATATACAGATGGGTGATAAAGTAAATGAGTGGAGAACCATAACAAATCCAGATGCTTCCATAAAGGGGGTTAAATGATTTTCTAAGATTGAAACTGATGTGAATCATATACTATAACCCTGCAGTCACCTGATCTCATCCCAGTTAAACGCCTATGGGAGATTTTGGAGTGAAGTATTCATCAAATGAGGGAATATCTTTTGGAAAGGGTGCTCTTACTTTCTGTCCTTTGTAAGACACTTTCTGTTGTTTTGTCCTGTAATTTGTCACCCGTTTGGTTATTGTGTTTTCTGCAGTTTGTAGTTGACTCAGTGTTCTATGCAGGCATTAACCTTTGCTCCGTCGATGGTTCTGCCGTTTGCTCGTCACACTGTGTGTTTTAGAAGGTCTTAGCATCACCTTTATTATGCACAGTTCTAATTGCCAAGTGGAGTTAAATAGCTTGGAAGTGATTAGGCTTTCCTCAGTGGTTCCCAACTAGAGCTGAACCAATTAGTTGATTCATCTATTAGCCAATCAACAGGAAATTAATCAGCCACCACAATCAATTAATCGTTTTTAAGTAATTATTCAAGCAAACATTACCGAATTTCACTTTCTCATTTGTGAGGACATGATGTTTTTTTACTTTATGTGACACTAAACTGAATAAAAATCAAGTTTTGGAGTGTTAGACAAGACAAGCAATTTGAAGATGTCACTTTGGGCCCTGGAAAGGTGTGATTGGAGATTTTCATTTTTTTCCTCACCATTAGACCAAATGGTTTCTCACAGAGACCAAACAATTAACTGATTAATCAAGAAGATAATCTACAGTCTAACTGATAATGAAAACAATTACTACTTTGAGATATTTTGCCAGGCTTTTTGCTTTGTAACCCCTAACAGGTCCAGTGTGCAAGGTTTCGGGAGACGTGTTGGCAGAGAATGGCAGGAATAGAATATTTTATAGTCTAGTATTAGTATAATAGTAATAGTATTTATTTAGTCTTAAATCACTTGAAAATAAATTGTCTTTGTTACCTTAGAATGGCAGGTTTATATCTACAGAGAACGCAGGATCTCTCTTCCACGGAAGCACCATGTTGAACCGCCATATGGTATGCCAGAACGGACAAACTAAATTTTTAGTTTTATGGCCACTATAGTTTCTCCCACATGCTTGGAAGTTGTTTGTTCTATAAAATATCAGAAAATGGTGAAAAAAGTCCATGTTGACGTCCTCAAATGTCTTGTTTTGACCACAATCCAATATTCAGTTTACTGTCCTAGACAAGTAAATAAACCTGAAAATATTCACGTTTAAGAAGCTGGAGTCTGACTTTTTTCCTAAAAAAAAGTTACTAAAACTGATTAATCAATATTCAAAATAGTTTGCAATCAATTTAATAATCAATTCATGATTGTTGCAGTGGAAGAGGAGTTTGATGCAAGCAGTATTTAGTTGGTTGCAATCCACAACCTCGGAATTAGATCCCATTATACTGTTCCTTTAACCCAAATCATGTCTAATTTTAGTCTCGCGATACCAGATGATCAATACATCTCACTGACCAGAGTTTTTCTTAAAATATACTTTTTTTTAAATCTCTTTACTTTATAGGACAGATGAAGATAGGACAGAAAAGGGGAGAGAGAGTGGGGCAATGACATGCAGCAAAGGGTCGTTGGAGGGAATCAAACCCACAGCTGCTGCAGTAGACTCATAGCCTCAGTGCATGAGCTGAACGTTCTACCAGCTGACCTACCAGGCCACCTCACTGACCAGTTTTCTAAATGAAAAATAGTTGCTTAAGCAGCTGCAAAATGGCCACTAAAAAAACCTACACCTGTTCTATTTTTTCCAAGGACAGGCCTTACCGGACACAACGCTCTACCCTCATTCTCTTCAGTAGTAAGCACACAACTGCATGACACAACACCATGTCACCACCCCGATAAGAAGGGCCACCTTAAAAACTTTAGATCGGTTCTGCAGTGCAGTTTATTTTTAACCCTTTATACTAATTGCTTCCACACAGTTTTAGCAACAAAAGTTGAGAGATTGTCCTCAGTATCCATTGCGCAAAGCGGTTAGAGACTGACTTGTGAGTCCTTATTTTACTTTTGACCCCATGTCACAGGTTCCTGTGTGGACATGAGGTGTGATCTGTTCAGATTTTGCTTCATTTGAAGGATTTTCAGAAGCTTAAAAAGGGTATAAGTATCCAGCATTTAAAACAAATGCAACAGAATTCTGTGTGAGTCCCTTTAATCATCTCTTGGGGGAATGAGTAAGAAAGAGATGAGTTTATCAATTAGGAGTCAGGGGTCAGTGTAAAACTGGGTTTTCCTGACAGGGTTGTGGATTAGCTCTGTGATGGAGACCACTCCATACATCCTGTTAATGTGCGACCTCCTGCTCCTACAGGAATGTTTGGTCCTACAAGGTGCAGGCTGTTTTACACTATATGTGCCATGGTGGTAATCATCCTGTCCACTGGCCTAGACAAATCCAGGAGAGAGTAGCAATTCTGTGTGAAAAGTGGGTGGGAGAGCCACGAGCTTCACACTGACTTCCTTGGTGCCCCCATCTTGTACAAGCCTCTGATTACTATCATTCCTCCCAGACTGTAATTATTATTAAGGTTGGAAAAAGACAACGCAACTCAGAAGTTGCTCTCAGTGTTGCAGAGAAGATAATTCCTCCTTCTTTTCTGCACGATTAAATGGCTTAATGGCTGGTCTTAATGACTTGGCAAATATACCTCTAGCTTTCACTCTTTCACACCCACGTTTCGTTACTTATTTTATCCTCGGAGTGTCCTCAGGCCAGGCCTTGGTGTAGGTGTGAATAATGAGGTTTAGTATCTGTGTCATCTGACCTCAAACTTTCTTTGTGGCCAGAGTCTGTGCATGGAAACTGTTCTGTTTCGCCCAATATGTGCAAGCGTGTTCCGTTGTCTCTATGAATGATATCAGTCTAAGTGTGTGTGTCAGTGTTTTATTTACCCTCACAGATCCTCTGATCGAGTGCTGTCTGGCTGTGACAGGCAGACGGCCTTGCCTGGCACTCAGTCACAGATGCCCCTGCACACTGTGCTCGTGCTGCCAGGGCCCGAGTGACAGCGGGGAACGTGGACACACACTGCCAATCAGTCTGAGACAGACCCCCCCCCAAAACACACACACACACACACAACTGTCCTCTTCCTTTCTGTCACTGCTGTAAGCGATGGAAAAAATATCAAAACAGCAGTCTTCTAACCATCTGTCCAGATCTGTCTCAGCATATGAGGTTTGTTTGATTGAGCGAGAGGAATCATGGACCTGCACGACTATGGCGGCGTTCAAACGTATGAATAGAAATATCTAGAGGCAGAGCAGTGTGGAGATGAGAGTTCTGCTCTGAGACAGACATGAAAAAAAAATGTGAACACGCCCTTTAATCAGAGCTTACACACTATACATACATAATGGATATGACCAATAGTGGCTGATTTTCAAGGCAGAATCAAAATACCACAGACTACTCAGTGGGGCTGCCTCCGACCATAGATGTTCCTGATTGTCTAGTAGTAGTGATTGTCTAATGTCAAGACATTAGCTGACAAGCTGTCACACGTTTATGACATTAATTATTTAATTTTCAAATAAAGATGGGTATCATTCTGATATTTTAAACACCAGTACTGGTACGATACCTTGACTTTGATGCCGTTTCCTGAGTTATATATTTTTCAAAGCCAATTTCAACAAAAATTAACTTTTTTTTTTTACATCTATGCAACACAAACTGTTGTCAAGCCTCTGAAAATATGACAACACATGTGAGACTGGGCGCAATGAAGTGTTTTAGAGCCAATCACCAGCATTATTAGATCTTGGCACAAGCATGCTGCATGCTTATTGGCTCATTGACCCAGATGAGATTTACTCCTACGTATCAAAATCTGGTACAGAATGAGAGGGCATCTTTCAAAACTTAATTGGTCAGTGCCATAAAAGTACTGGCATCAGAAAATGGTTTTAATTCCAGGTATGAGAAAGAATTCTATATGTAACATTGATAACATTGTGCTACTAGGGCTGTTATGGTAACCACATTACCACAACACTGCGGTCATGTGATGCCTACCACAGGGTTGAGCTCACTACTCTCATGACTGCAAATTTTATTTTGACGTGTCAAATCTCATGCTATCCATGTGTGATCTATGTGGCCAGCGTGGTTAAGATCAGGGCCACACACACGACAAGTCAAGAAAACGGCTTCTGGTCGCCACTCAACCTGAGGAATCAGACCACAGACACACAACCACAGACTTCAACACTGAAAAATGGATAAATTATCACAGAAAACATCCAGGGTTGGACTCATCATTATGGATTTATTTTACCATGTTGCCAAAAAAGACACTACAGTTCGAGGCGGGATTACAAAGCTTCTGAAAGGGATACAATCGTACCAGAGCCAATGCTGTAAAGGTACCACACTAACATTAGCATTAGCTAAGTGTTAACCTTTCCTGCTCAGTTTACTACTACCATTTACTGCCAGACTGACAACTTACTGCCAAGTTTAAGTTTCTGCTCCACTTTGAGCAGCAACATCACTTGTCTGCTGGTTGTTCTACCCACTTGCACGCCACAAACACATGCTACACACTGCCCTATTCCTTAAAAGGAGCTACACTAAACTTATGACACTGTCCTTCAATAAAGTTTAATACAGCATAATTATTAAAGACAGTCGCAGTAAATGGCCATCCCATGAGGACATGTTGCTTTTTCACCGGTCAGAAAAAGTCCATACCATCAGAGACTCATGTGCTTCATTACAGAGAAATACAAAACTGTAAAATTAGCTGTAAAAATACTAATTTTACAAGGGAACGCACGCCACAATGCTAACAGAAACAGTGGTAATGATTTATAGAAACAACCAGGAAGGAGACTTTAACATTCTGTACATTTATTTCAACAGAACATACCATCATCACTCCCATGACTCACTCAACTCTACCCTAACAAGCACCAAAGACAGGCTAGCATGATAAATTAAACCTTTACTGATTTTTTCTTTTTCAAAATCCAGCCACGTTCCTCACTTGTTAAGCTTTTTACAGCATTTTGCTGCACTTCCCTCCTGGGCTTCTCTCCTTTTAATGTGCTCTCTCTCTCTCTCAGCTACCTTTTCTTTTTCTCCTGTGCAGTCCCTTTTCTTCTTTCCAACCACACTGCTCAGCCACGTGTGCTCC